>JAWPHD010010335.1:0-94749 GCA_037043455.1 Cyrtodaria siliqua
AACATCGTTTACGGTGAATTATCTTGTAATATATCATGGTTTGTCGTTCAATTGTAAGCAATAATTTCACATTCTCACAACTTACATTGTACGTCCATCTCGCAGCACCAAAGGAAGAAATCGTGTTTCAAACAAGTTCAATTTGTTGTTTAAACGTAACGTCTTAATTTAATTTTAAACGTCGAAAAAATCCAAAATAACGATTATGTATTATTATTCCACGGAGAATGTGCATTTGTGGCGTATTATTCCACGGAAAATGTGCATGTGTGGCGTATTATTCCACGGAGAATGTGCATGTGTGGCGTATTATTCCACGGAGAATGTGCATGTGTGGTGTATTATTCCACCGAGAATGTGCATGTGTGGTGTATTATTTCACGGAGAAGAATGACTGTGATTTGTATTATTTCACGAAGAATGTGCATGTGTGGCGTATTATTTCACGGAGAATGTACATGTGTGGTGTATTATTTCACGAAGAATGTGCATGTGTGGCGTATTATTCCACGAAGAATGTGCATGTGTGGTGTATTATTCCACGGAGAATGTGCATGTGTGGTTTATTATTTCACGAAGAATGTGCATGTGTGGTGTATTATTCCACGGAGAATGTGCATGTGTGGTGTATTATTTCACGAAGAATGTGCATGTGTGGCGTATTATTCCACGAAGAATGTGCATGTGTGGCGTATTATTCCACGAAAAATGTGCATGTGTGGTTTATTATTTCACGAAGAATGCGCTTGTGTGGCGTATTATTTCACGAAGAATGTGCATGTGGTGTGGTGTAATATTCCACGAAGAATGTGCATGTGCATGTGTGGCGTATTATTCCACGAAGAATGTGCATGTGTGGTGTATTATTCCACGGAGAATGTGCATGTGTGGTTTATTACTTCACGAAGAATGTGCATGTGTGGTGTATTATTCCATGGAGAATGTGCATGTGTGGTGTATTATTTCACGAAGAATGCGCATGTGTGGTGTATTATTCCACGAAGAATGTGCATGTGTGGTGTATTATTCCACGGAGAATGAGCATGTGTGGTGTATTATTTCATGTGCATGAGCTGTGGTGTAATATTCAACGAAGAATGTGCATGTGTGGTGTATTATTCCAAGGAGAATGTGCATGTGTGGTGTATTATTTTACGGAGAATGTGCATGTGGTGTATAATTCCACGATGAATGTGCATGTGTGGCGTGTGTGGCATATTATTCCACGAAGAATGTGCATGTGTGGTGTATTAATCCACGAAGAATGTGCATGTGTGGCGTATTATTTCACGGAGAATGTGCATGTGTGGCGTATTATTCCACGGAGAATGTGCATGTGTGGTGTATTATTCCACGAAGAATGTGCATTTGTGGTTTATTTTTTACACGAAGAATGCGCATGTGTTGTGTATTATTTCACGAAGAATGTGCATGTGTGGTGTATTATTCCACAGAGAATGTGCATGTGTGGTGTATTTTATTTCACGAAGAATGTGCTTGTGTGGCGTATTATTTAACAAAGAATGTGCATGTGGTGTGGTGTAATATTCCACGAAGAATGTGCATGTGCATGAGGTGTGGTGTAATATTCCACGAAGAATGTGCATGTGTGGTGTATTATTTCACGGAGAATGTGCATGTGTGGTGTATTATTTCACGGAAAATGTGCATGTGTGGTGTATTATTTTACGGAGAGTGTGCATGTGGTGAATTATTCCACGAAGATTGTGCATGTATGGTGTATTATTCCACGGAGAATGTGCATGTGTGGTGTATTATTCCACGGAGAATGTGCATGTGTGGTGTATTATTCCACGGAGAATGTGCATGTGTGACGTATTATTCCACGGAGAATGTGCATGTGTGGCGTATTATTCCACGGACAATGTGCATGTGTGGTGTATTATTTCACGGTGAATGAATGAATGTGCATGTGTGGTGTATTATTTCACGGTGAATGTGCATGTGTGGTGTATTATTCCATGAAGAATTTGCATGTGTGGTGTATTATTTCACGGAGAATGTGCATTTGTGGTGTATTAATCCACGGAGAATGTGCATGTGTGGTGTATTATTTCACGGTGAATGTGCATGTGTGGTGTATTATTCCACGGAGAATGTGCATGTGTGGCGTATTATTTTACGAACAATGTGCATGTGTGGTGTATTATTCCACGGAGAATGTGCATGTGAGGCGTATTATTTCACGAAGAATGTGCATGTGTGGCGTATTATTCCACGGAGAATGTGCATGTGATGTGTATTATTTCACGAAGAATGTGCATGTGTGGCGTATTATTCCACGAAGAATGCGCATGTGTGGTGTATTATGCCATGAAGAATGTGCATGTGTGGTGTATTATTTCACGGAGAATGTGGAATACGGAAATCTGCCGTACTCGCACTTACGAAAAAACACTTATTCAGCTGACTCATGTAAGTGGCAATAAGCATGCTTTACAATTTGAACTCCTAGAGAACTCGTCTGGAAAAAAACTTGAACGGTATATACACATATTTTGTAATGTTGAAAGGTTACCATTTCACATGCTGAAATGACATTTTCGTAAAACAGTCTTCTGAAATGTAGCATGTAATCATTACTATTATATGTATATTATCGACAAAACATGCATAAGCCTCTATTGCGCAGTTGATTGAGGAGTCGTGTAAGTGCCGAGGAAGGTAGGGTTCAACCCTGCTGATTTCCTTTTTTTTCCATTGGTTTTCATTATTGCTGATGGTAATGTAGCAACAGTTCCTTTACATTTTCTTAGATCTTAGAATTACACATGGTAACAGTGAACAGTTTATATGTGTTGTAATGCACACTCTAACGCACACGTATCCTTTACATGTGAACACTTGTATTTCTGTGCTGATGGGTACTTCTAGCACGTCGTGTTACAAGGTAATTGTAATAAATATCAAGATATTTGAACAGAAAGAAGGGAGGTCGCCCACATTGATTTAAAATGCTTGGTAGGAAGCACTGATGATAAAAATCGGGAATAATGTAATAATATTGTCTCTCGGCAGCTATTTTACGCTTGCGTAAACACTTACTTGTGGTTCTTTAAGGAGCTCGGGGGATAGACTCCGATACAATAGAATAGTTTACGTCCGAATCTGAAAAGCGTCTACCCGGTGTGTGAATATGAATGGGTGGTTGTGTGGTGAGGGGAATGAATGGTAGAGGTGGTGTTGGGTGTTGGGGAGGGGGGGGGGGAGAGGTTGCAAAAACTGTATGTACAACAGCTCCGTTGAAAATTTAGTAAGCTTAGTACATCCTTGGTTTAAACATATTTTATTTCAAATATACACAATAATAACAATATGTATAGTAAATGCTACAGAACGATTGACGGAAACACGTCCATGTAAATTTATCAACTCAATATACAATATAAAGGTGCATACTGTTATTAGTATAAGTGTGTTTCTGAAAAGTAATGACCAATGCCATCATCGGAATTATTCACCATTTCTTTAATTTCCAGCTACCGGAACTCAGGTAGTATATCAACAACAACATTTACAACATAATTCATATATGTGTATATTATAGTGCTAAGGAAAAGTGATATACAAATACAAACATATAAAACATGTTAATATATTTTAAACATGACAAAAATAAATGTGTGAACGGATAATTCGTTTTATGTTACAGTTTTGATTACCTAGGATTGAATGATTGAGGATACTATGAACCCAAATTTAAAGTGTCTAGCATAACCTGCACAAACCACCTGAATTTATACGGTTTATTAAAAACCAGTGCAGGTACTTCGGTTTGGTATGTTCTAAATATCAACAAATCATCGTATTAACGTGTCATGAAAATGGTACTGTACACTGTAAACGGCACAAAGATCCTAAAATTGTAATTAATTGCTCTGATGAAACACGGTGTTTTATTTATATTGTCTTTGGTGTGTAATGTATTATACGAGTGCTAAGGTCACCCTAACTCTAACGTATGACGAGCTTGTGTACTCTAATGGCAGTTAAGGTTCTGTTATAATTATAATTATGATGTTTTATACATTTCACCAACCTACACAGGTAGTACACCGGCATTCCCTATTCGCAGTCGATGTATTCAGTGTTATACACCCGGGGTCCGAACCGACTGTCAATCGTCAATTGTCGCAACGCCGATTGGTAGGCAACACTATGTTAAGCTTATTTCAAATGTCCGGTTTTAAGAACGAAAAAATATAAATCCGTGTATCAAGTGCAACGGTAACAAAATGGTTGCCCTTGGGCAGTTCTGAATAAAACAATATGTATAGTACATCACGCTGTCACAGAATAATATACTGAAAAGAAAAAGAAACGCATAATGGGTATTTCCGTTCTATTTGTATGTTTAATATACTACTGCTAATCGAATGATAAAGGGAGATATTAGACCTGCCTTTCGGAAAGAAGGCTTAAACAGCACCGAACACCAATGGTTACCGCTTTAAAGTTTCATTTTGTCGACAGAATGCACATTTGGCTCAAGCAGGTGAGCAAACTTAGGCTTTAAACGT
Source organism: Cyrtodaria siliqua (assembly GCA_037043455.1). Taxonomy (NCBI): domain Eukaryota; kingdom Metazoa; phylum Mollusca; class Bivalvia; order Adapedonta; family Hiatellidae; genus Cyrtodaria; species Cyrtodaria siliqua. The sequence continues at coordinate 4,542 of JAWPHD010010335.1, forward strand.
TGCAAATTTACATTAACATATCTTAACATTAAACACAATACCGAAATGACTTGACTTTTTCAAGCGAAATTTCAACATATATCCATTTCGTGTAATAAAGTATACTTTGGTTAAAAGGTCTACTACATGAAAGAGTTGTCCTTTCTGTAATTAGTTGTAGCCCCTTTTTGTACAAAACACGCTGAGATATACCTGGAATATTACATGGAATTAGGTGTATATAATAGTGTAGTTTATGCATTTTTCTTTTAATTATGCGTTTCTTTTTCCTTTCAGTATAATTATATACCGAACGAAGTTTAACAATCCATAGACATCACTGACTATATCATCATGTTTATGTACAAATATCGTCAGATAAAAATAGTCCAGTTCATTAAATAACATAGTTAATTAATGGTTTTAGATGTTCACTCTGTTTGTTTTGAATGTGTTTTTAATACGATGCAGACGTTCAGAGGGGTTCATACAGAACTATTGTATCTCCTTCTTTATTCATATGTAGTTACAATAGTTTTGCACTGACCCCTCGGTTTGTCAATAAGCTAAACCAACAGATGCATGTTGCCATGCTTTGTTCGTTTATACCTTTAGTAGATAGTTACTTTCACTTTATTTGACCAATATGTTCGTACACTCACCCTCTTCCCCACTCCTATACCACACACCAAACGGAGAACTAAATACAGTATAAACAATACAATCACTAGGTAAACCCGGACATTCAAAATGTTCTTCACGAGGACATAAAAACTAATTATAAAGGGATATCAAGGACAAGAACACAGCCAAACGATAACTCAATAGTATACATCACTGGTTGATGCTGACCTACTTCATGGATTTGCTCAGTTCAACAATTATGAAAAAAATCAGTTCTTAAGACATGATAACACCATCTAGCTCATTTTCGGTACACTGGACTTCAAAGAAGATTAACTATTGTCCGCTTCTTTTAATCAACCGACGGAAATTATATTTCACTCGATCCGCCACATCTTCCTTTGTATGCAAATTTAATATAGGGATTATGACACCTAGCTATGGCAAGAGTGCACGTGCTACCTGTAATACAAACATACATATATGTTAATATACGAATAGACCACACATATACATACATAAAATAATAACGTGGTAAGAGTTACATATTATTAAAGCACTTAAGTGTCACGAAACCTGTTTCATACCTTGTACTACGATGACTATACTATATTTACATTTACCAACATGTAAGTTAAATATGTCAAAACATGTCGTTATACAACATATGGTTATATCACATGATCAGCTGGATTATTAAGGGCACTCCCTGTAATTCGATCAAACAATACAATCTGCGAAGTAGGATCATCCAATGTTACCGTAAGACACATGTTATGTTTATAAAAACAAAAACATGGTACTTAAAATATGCTCGAAGCATAGTAAGTGAACAACAGGTCAAATCATGTGTGCAAGTATGATCAGTATTAAATTCCCTTGCAAAGTGTACTGTAAAATGCCCTAAAATACTTATAGATAAAACACTAGAAGGGTGTTCCGCGGAACACTTGTGCCGTCTGTCATGTGCTTATTTCAGCAATTACAATCTATAAAGTTTACAGACAGTGGGTGTAATCCTTCATGAATTATTGAGCAGCTTTTTTTAAGTGTTAAAGTTTATGAAAAGGTGCATAATGGCTAATTGATAAGAAAGAACTGTGTAAATTTCATGATCATAGGTCAATATTTGGCCAAATTATGAGCTAGGTTAGGTTGCAGGTTATAGTTTTATGAAAGGGGGCATAACTCTGCTAAAATGTCAGAGTTATTGGACATATAAATGCGTGCGTAGTTACATGAGCATAGGTCAAATACTTTACAAGTTATGGCCAGTTATGAGCTAACCAGGATGCAGGTTAAAGTTTTATGAAAGGCGGCATAACTCTGTCAAAATGAAAGTCCGAGTTATTGGACATGTATAACAGCATTCCATGGGTTAGGATGAAGATGTGTGGGAAGTTTCATGAACATATGTCAAATAATTTTCAAGTTATGGCAAAGGTTAGGTTGCAGGTTAAAAAGTGTGACGGACGACGAACAAAGTGATCACTAATAGGCCTTGAGCCAGGACCCAAAATTTTCGATATTGTTACCAACTCAAGGGACAAATTCTACCATCACTTTTTGAAAAGAGCAATGTATATATATTATATTTTCCATGATAGCAATCTAAAACAGGTAGCTTATATAAACAAATCGAACATTAATAGGTTATCATTGTAGTGCTTTCAAATAAGTTTTTGATGTTCAATTTTGAATGTCATGCTTGTGTGAATAATTACTGATGTACTTTTTAAAGATGCACTTAAGTTTACAATTTATTGAGATACATAAAGCGTAAATAAGCTCTTTTTTAGCACTGAGTTCAGATTAAAATCTCTATTTTGCTTCAAATTAGAAGTCAATTTACCCCACCCACTATTGACACATTTTTATGCATTTAGTTTAGTTAATATTTTTTACAATATATGTGTAAATTTGTAATTTACAACCTTTCTACATGATTTAAATAATATTATAATATGAATAAGGGATTGTTATGATATATTGATGAACTTAAGTACTAAGCAATGTTCATGGCATTGCAAATATGTGTTCAGTAATCCTGATAAGTTGAGACACATGCCAAACTGGAAGTATAAGCCTTCCTCAAAGTAACTGCAACATAAATAGTATTAACATGTTCCTTTATATACATATATTGCACAGACGACACATAGTCCAAAGGATTCTAGATAAAGGAAATGTGCGGTTTAACATGTTGTTTTTTCAACAAAAGTCTTTTTTAGGTGTATGCATCATGGCAATACTTATTATGATTACACATTTGGATTATATATTACACATAAATACATGAATTTAACATTGCATATTGCAACGCAAAATCTTAAAAGTTGCCTATTTTAATACTTTTTAATTACATTTATGCATATTTTAAGGATGTTTACACCTGAATTACCCCACTCATATACAACACAATGAAGAATTATGCATATGAAATGTAAAAATAGTAGTATATGCATTTGCACGAACCATTTTTGTGTTACTAAAAAAAGAATCGACGAAGATGAATTGATTTGAATTGGGGTTTTATGGCGCACCAACACAAACATGTTATATGGCGCCAACAGGCTCACTATTCCTTAACATCTAGATACAAATGTGCAGACTGTTCCTAGAACCTTCTTACCCTCAGAACTGCAGAGTTGCTGCAAATTCTCTAGTTAACACTCCATTTTTCGATGGAACCACGATCACTGCCACTACTGAAGTTTCATGATGACAATAATGAATAAAACTGACAAATTTAACGTGAATTCGGGGAAATTTTACCCCTATGCCTGGATATGCATTGGTCATGTTCTTGCCCGGGAACCACACGGCGTCGACGAAGAAATATCTTTAGGGTGATACCCAGATCACTGTACTAACTACTTACCATGGCAACTATGTGTTAGTATTGGTGCAGTTGTTACAATATCACCTGCTTAGGATATGTAGTTAAACATAGGTTGTGATGTTCTCCGTACTTGATTAAGAGTATGGAATTAATCTAGGATAATAAGCATCAACCCTACTTTTGCGCATGCGCATGCAAGTGGAATGATTATTACCTAAAAAAGAAGGTGTATTGCCAATAAAGAGAGAGAGGGAGTGCGTGTGTGTGTGGTGGGGGTGTTGGTGGGGGGGGGGGGGGGGGGGGGGGTGGGGAGGTGGATATATTGGCATTTAGGAACCTGCCCTACTGGCGAATAGACACCTATGTTTCTTTAACATGATGGGAGAAAAAAACAAGCGGTACACGGGATAGCCTGGTTTACGTCCTCATCCGACGGACGAGGGTAAAAGTGTCTTGCCCAAGAACACACCGACAAAATTCACTGGCTCCGGTGAGGCTTGAACCTGGTCCTCCGTGCTATCCACTGCATCAAAGGCTGTATGCGCTCAAGCAGGATTACTGCATTTAATTACATACAACTAAAATGTTAATCCGTCATATATCCAAGAAGCAGGGTTCACAATGGTCTCTCTTATCTAGCAAATTAGCATCAAGTTCATGTATGTCGAGTTGCAATATGCCTGCAAGCCTTATATACGCCCAGATCATTCCTGTTTTGATAAACTAGGCAATTAATGCCTTGGGATAAAACAGGACAATTAAGAATACTCAGTACATATTATGATTGAAATAATATAACTTACTGTGACAATATAACATACATATAAGATATAAAAAAAAATAAACGCTTCCAGATAAGAATCGGTACCCAGTTCATCGAGATTACATTTAGTGATCACGGTTAGTTTACTGATGTTTACTCTAAAAGCTATATCCGACATACAGGTGCTACTGCATCCCGCCAACAACAGCCACATTTTACAACATATGTACATCGTTTCTAAACCTACTGACCACAAGGTATATATATAACTTACATCGTTTGAGAATCAAAACTCTATAGATACAATATAAAAAGCTTTAACCAGCCAGACAAAAAAAAAATGGATAATTCATTTTACACTTATTCATTTACGGATATTACAAAAACTCATGAATAAACATATACTTTTAAGCGACACATATGCATTATTATATGATATGAACACCTGGATAGGGTTTTACTAAACCGTTTTTGTATTGTAATTTTGTCGTAATTTGGCGGGTTATTTTAAAATTTGTATAACAAACACCTAAAAATCAACAGTTAAACCGTAAATTGCCTTTTCTTTTTCTTTTTTTTTGCAATTTGTCGAATATGCAGTGGTCTATTTTGTGATTTTAGTTCGTGGATTTATTCAATATGCGATTTGTAAACATGGTTAAGTCTTCATAATGGAATACCTTATCAAAAGTCACATTCTCTATATATTTCATTTCGCTTAAAACTTTTGAAGTGATTTTATGAAAAGTGTACAACTTCAAGCCATAAACAAGAGACCCACTCGTCTTGTCTCTAAGTGCTCTCATGTTTTAAGAAACAACAACAATTTCTTTATTTATATAAATCTGTAAAACTGTGACCCCCTCAGTGGCCAATGTTTGACCCCATTGCCGCCATTTGAACAAACTAGGTAGAGGATCATAAGCTTATGGTACATGCAAACTATTATTTAGCTTTTGAGGTATCAGAGAAGCTGTTTGAATATGTTTTCCTATATAATTCAATGTTATAGTGTGACCCCGGGACTGGGCTAAATTTGATTTCAGGCTTGATTCAAGGGACATCATTTAACTTATTTGGTACAGGACAATAATCTTAAGCTATATGTAGCTTATTACACCTCTAGCTCTTGTAGTTTCAGAGAAGATGTTTATAGACGTTCCTACATAACTCTATGTAAAAATGTGACCACCGGGACCGGGCGAAATTTGACCATAAGATCACCATTTGAACAAAATAATTTGGTAGAGATCGATATTCTTATGCTACATTCATCGTATTAGACCTCTAGCTCTTATAGTATCAGAAAACGAATATTGTTATGGACTTTCCTATATAACTCTAACCCTAGAACCGGGCCATAGTTGGACACAGAGTCACGATTTGAACAAAAGTGGTAGAGAACCATAAGCTTGCACAATTTGCAAAAAAAATAGACCTATGGCTCTTGTTTTTTTAAAGAAGAGATTTTAAAGATGTTTCTATATGACTCTATGTAAATATATGACCCCTGGGGCGGAGCCAGATATGACCCCAGGGTCAACATTTTAACAAACTTGCTAGTGGACCATAAGCTTATGCTTGAGGCATAATATGGGACCTCCAGCTCTTACAGCTTTAGAGAAAAGTATTTATTTTTAAAGATTTCCTATTTAACTGTATGAAAAGATGTTACCCCCGGGGCTGGGCCATATTTGACCTGTAGCTCTACTAGTTTCAGCGAAAACGACTTTTTAAAGAAACAAGAGTTTTGCTTAAAAGGGGGAGATAACTCTAATAACAGGAATCAGCTACCCTGTTCACACTTCTATAATGGATTTTTTGTTTCTCTACAAGGTACTCAATAACATGGTACTAGTAAGAATTTGTCCCTTGAGATGGTAACCAAAAAGTGTATGGCTCACGGTCTATAAGTGTCTGCCATTTTACGCAGGCGACACAACAAAACAATCCCTAAGAAAGTTGTATATCTTTGATCCATTAACGGTAATTTGTATTTAGAATTGTGCCATGTCAGTAGTGCCGTTTAATAATGTAACGTCGCGCAACGTCATGTCACGTTACATTACGTTACGTACCGTCGGGTATTTTTCTTTATATTAATCTTGAAAAAGGCACCGCGCCGAAACATCGATATATTAAATATAAATATTACACCTCATTTGCATATTCCACTCTTTGTTTAATGTGACGTCATCCGGTCCATAAAGTTGCATATTGACCGGGCGCCCGGTCCGATAGCTATATTAACGGACGTGTGAAAAAAACGACGTCAAAATAAATCATTTTGATTTAATTTGTTGGTCAGAATCGGTATAATATAACAAATAATGTATGGTGCTTCGGTCCATATGAAGTTTATGGACTGGGCAGTCAGACCAAGAACGTTATATGGACCTCAGTTTCGCTTCGGTCCATATAACTTTCTAGGTCTGACTGCCAAGTCCATAAACTTGCATATGGACCTCAGCACCATACATTATCTGTTAAACCTGCATGGCCGGTAGGAGCTACACATCAGATAAAGGCAGGGCTTACCATGAACAGCTGATAATACACTGAACTCAAACTATTAGAGTAGTATAGATACTGATAGTACCAGCGCAATTTCCCCTCGCGGGCCTCAAACCCAAGCAACAGTAAAATATGCCAGCCATGACTATTAACTCAAGCATGCCATCTTACATAAAAAAAATCTAAATGAAAGTCATGCTTAAGTCAAAAGCCCCAGGCACATATTATTAGTTGCTCAAGCAGCCCCGCTCAGGGAAACTCCGCTGATACTCTCAGTATCTATACTACTAATCAATCCGGTTGCCATTTTAATAAATAACATTTGCAACTCGTTAAGCAAAGTCAGACGGAACCGGGCAGTAGTCTGCATCATCGCTCCGCATGTAATTTTTTACCATGGAGTATTTTACTTTTCTACACTTTGCTATTTTGTATTTCAGTTCAAGAAGCTCTTCTCTGTTACAATCCAGCTCACGTTCATAATTATCCATTTCAACCAGCAATCTTTTTCGCTTGTTGACTTTGCTCTTTTTGGTGTCCATAAAATCATCACGAACTACTTCATATTCTACTTGGAGTTGCTTGCTTGTCATTAATTCTCTTCTGTATTTATCTTTTAAATTGTTAAGTTTTCTGCAAACCTTTTCTAATCTTTCTTGTTCCATTATATAATAATACTATATATAATTATTGTTAAGCCCTTATTTAATATTTTCAATATCCTTAAATGGAACCCAACTATTGAAATCCTCATTGTAGCCCTTCCATTTAATCAATGCTTGTTTTTTTTTATAATCACGTCGTATTACTTTTTCAATCCTGAATATTTCTTGCTTTGCTTTTATCATTTCTAATTCATAAAAACTGCCATCAATGTTTTCGTTGTTTAAATCTTTTATTTTGTATGTCACAGTATTTGTGTTTTGAATTTTATCAACAACAAATATTTCTTCAGTCCAATTTGGGGTATAACCTTTCTCAAACGTTCTTTTATATTTACTAATTCTAACAGTATCCCCTATTTTAAACTTTGGCTTAATTTGATTACTTTTTATCTTTCCATACAAGTTGAAATACACTGTTCCTTTATTTTTCTCATCACTAGCCTCAATCGGTGTCATTTTAATACTCCGATGTTTTGTATTATTGTATTTATCAACCATCGTCTGAAGCACGTCTAAATATGTATTTGTATTGTTAGCTGTAAAATATTTCCACATCTTTTCTTTTAAAGTTCTGTTAAATCGTTCAATTACTACAGCTTTTCCGAAATTAAAAGTGTGATACATTTTGATATTATTATCATCAAGGAATTGCTTAAACGTCTTGTTGTAAAACTCCACACCTTGATCAACCCACAACAATTTACGATGTCTCCCTGTACTGATTATTTGTTTGAACGCTTTAGTAATATCTAAACCAGTTTTATTTGGAACTGGCGCAACCCAAGCATATTTGCTAAACACATCAATAACAGTAAGCAAATATGTAGTACCTTTATTATACTTTGAAAACGATTGCATGTCAACCAAATCAGCAAACCATATTTTATCAATTTCATTAACAATCACATGGCGTTGAGTGAACTTTCTTCGTATGGGCTTATGAACTTCATCTGCTAACTTATCAGTACATTTCAACGCCTTTTCTAGTTTTTTGGCTCTCCAAGTCCTAGTTTATATTTTTCACTAATTACAGGCTTGACTATCAAATTCTTAGCGATTTTTTCTCCAATAGTTTTAGACTTAGTAGATTTCAAACCAGTAAGCATGTTTTTATCACACATTGATTTATTACTAGGATTTTCGTCATAACAATAATCATGATCTTTACAAACAGCATCTAATTCATTTACTGGTTTTCCGATATCAAGTGGATTACCAGGACCGCAATATTTATAACCAGGAAGTGTTAACCCTTGTTTAGGTAATAGAGGAAGCATAGCTTTATGAATATCAATATTACCACCTTCTGTGTTTTTAACAAACTTTGTTTTAGTAATTATACCACAAGATGCACAAGTTGCTCTTAACATTTTTCTGCCATTTTTTGCTAAAAAATACTTAGGATTAATATTTCCAGTAACCTTTTTTTCTTTTATACAGTAACTCATATATAATATGATTAGATTAAACTTCGTTTACAAAATATGATGTTATGATGTTTTCATTTTTTACTGGTTTATAAGGCTTTAATAATTTGTAAAGAATATCGTGAATAAACATATACTTTTAAGCGACACATATGCATTATTATATGATATGAACACCTGGATAGGGTTTTACTAAACCGTTTTTGTATTGTAATTTTGTCGTAATTTGGCGGGTTATTTTAAAATTTGTATAACAAACACCTAAAAATCAACAGTTAAACCGTAAAATGCCTTTTCTTTTTCTTTTTTTTTGCAATTTGTCGAATATGCAGTGGTCTATTTTGTGATTTTAGTTCGTGGATTTATCCAATTCCAGTACTTGCCAGACCACTAAGTGCCCCTGTTGCTAAAGGCCCTAATATCTTTGGAGACAATTTAGCAACTGTTGGTAAATTTGTTTTAGTTAACAAACCAGCTAATGCGACTAAAAAGCCTCCATTTTTAGACTGAGACCTCATTTGCGATTTTGATATACTTATATCTAATCCCCGCCCATCAGATTTAGATTTGTTAATATTGTTAATCTGGGTAGCTGTCAGCGACAAGGGGCAATTCCCAGTTAGTTGGTTATTTTTTAACCTGAGTGTTAATTCATTCTTGTTTTCATAAGCCTTTGCTAAACTTTGGTTTTGTCCATCTGTTAAATTTACTGAATAATTTACGTAAGTCATATATATTATAAGTTAGATTAAACTATTACCAATTCATTTCCGACAGTATCAATATCTACATCTACTTCATAGAGAACCAGAGCATAAACATTATATGTAGCGGTAGGAACGTTGTTTAGTTTATATCTCAATCTTAGTTGTTTTGGATCAACACTGACTTCATTTTCCTTGTAACTTAAATCGAAATATATCATTCCGAAGAGATTTTTAAAATTACCCACATTGAGTAAAGTTCCGGTGTTTTTATCATTTTGTTTGTAAGAATAATTAATAACATCTCTGAATATTCTTATGATATTAGCATAACTGTATTCAGTTTCTGGATAATAAACTCCATTTCCGACTTCCAATCTAGCTGATTGTAAATAGCAATTAGCATCAGCAGCATTTAGTTTAAAAGTATCTAAAAGGTGAGGATTTTGTGTTTGAGAAGAACTTTTGTCAGCCCTTTGCAAATACACAAAAACGTGTTTGGGACTTTTGACTCCGGCCGTTATTCTAAATACAGATTCTGTTAGTTGAGTACTTCCGCTTTCTTGTATCATTTCACGAAGATAAGTCCATCTTGTTGATGTCATATGATTTGACATTACATAACTTAAACCATCTGAGTTAAATATCATTCTAGGTATCCACAAAACTAATTTATTAATAATTACTCGGCCATCATCACCGCCAGCTTTGAAAATTAGCACATTATCATCTGTTAGTTGCAAGCTGATTTGAATCTGACTAGGAGGAAGCATGTTTGTTTCCAAACCTCCAAAGAAGGAATATTTATTTAATGGGATTATAGAGTCAACTTTTTGGTTAGTTGTGATTAAAACATGGCGAATAGCAAAACCTCGATTATAGGTATCTTCATCCTTCCGAGATTCTGCAGCTGTCGTATTATCTAAATAAAAGTATTCGTTCGTTCCGGTTGTCTTTGCATAGTCATCAGAAATTTCAAACAAGCTTTTGATATTAACAAATCTGTGAAGATTATTTCCATCGTAAACTATTTTCCCATTTTGCTTTACTTGCATTTGATCAATCAGTGAAGCTGCATCGTTAATTAAAGCAATTCTGTCAGCGTCTGCGAAATTGGCTCCATCAGCAAGTTTGTTTACTTGAAAACTGATTTCAAAATATGCATTATACCATCAAAGTAAGAACTTCTGTCATTTAGTGTAAATTGGTAGCCACTTTTCATTTGCCTGGTAGCATTTCCTGGTTGTGGTATGGGGGTATCTAACTGAATAGGTACATGTTCATATCTAGTATTATATTGATTACTTAGAAACATCTATGTATATTAGTAATTAGATTATTTTTTATTAATTAATTGATTAATTCTCACATGAATTCCCCTTCCGGATAGTAATCTGTTAATTTTTGCATTTACATCTTCTTCAGTTATATTATCAGCCGCAGCTTTAGCTGCATCTTTTGTGGCAGCTTTTGTAAATTCTTTTAAAATTGTCTCACCTTTTGGTTTAGGTTTAATAACTGAAACTAATTTATCAGCAGCTATTTTTCCTACTTCATCTTCAAGATTTTTAGAACCACTCTCTATGATTTGTTTTCCAGCAGTTTCTAATGCTTTTTTACCTGTTGTTTTCACAGACTCGCTGAATATTTTTGAGCCAACCTTTGAAAAAATGTCAAATATGCCAGCTCCAGTTAATCGATCAACTTGAGTATATGTTCCCGTACTAGTGTCATAAACTTTTTTTAAACATGCCATATAACTTATGTTACATTAATTCCTTCAAAACAAAACGAAATGATGTATGGACACCATTAAGATTAATAATTTTACCAGAGAAATCGGTAATGTAAATATTAATACTGTTAATGATCGTTTTGTTTACTTCACAGAACCCGACTCTCATCGGTTCATCTTTGAAAGGATATGATCTCGTAAGATCAGCTGTACTTATTTCATAAATAACATCCCCGTATAATCCATCAACATGATTACTTATCAAATCACAGTGGATATACAACGTATCGATAGAATTTGTTTTGTTTGGTGTTACAATTCCAAATTTAGTTTCTCTGATAACTGCATCTTTGTCAAACCCAATCAAGGTGTGAAAGTTTGATTCTCTCAAATCAAGCACGAAATTATTATGAATGGTAATCAAACATTTGAAACTTGATAAATCAAACTCAATTCTTATCGGGACAGGTGAGTCATCAGTTAAATCATTGTTTACAGTTAATGTTTCTTTTATGTAATTATCGATATCAGCATAACTGTAATTTCCATTTGTAAAAATAATTGCTTTTGGATCGTTATCTGTTTCATTGTGATACCTTATCACTTTGTTATTAAAATCTTCACTAATATTATACCACGAGTAAGTCATGGAATTAATCTTATCAAATCCAATACCATATTGTTTGTTCCTGCCTAATATTAATGGTCTGTCAAATACAGTTGTAAAATTACTTGGTTTGTTTGAGCTATTAATTATTGACGCTTTCTCCGATGATAACACAATTTTTTGTTCCATATAATATAGAATGGATACTTTTTATTCATACTAATCATTCCGGTATGTTATACAGTTTATAACTTGATTTTTCAAAATTGAAAACTTGTGTAGTGTTGTCTTCTATATCTGATCTGAAAATAATACCAAATGACGGTTTGATATATAATTCAAATGTTTTTTTTACTATTCGTTTGCCATTTGTTATTACCGGGATAAGAGACTTTGAAGTCTGTGAATAAATAAAGAATCTGCTCCTGTATAAGTAAAATCTATCTCAAATACATAACGGCCTTCTTTAATAATTTGCAACTCCAAACGAAATTGTTTATAATATTCTTCGCCTTTTATAAGTGGATTGGCTGTAAAAGTAAACGCATCAAAAAATGAGGCTGAACGCCCGGATCTTTCAAGTGGTTTTTGAGTTGGATACGATACAAACATCGATACCATGCCACTGTCATTGTCATAGGGGTCGGCCGCAAAGGTATCTTGAATAATACTTATTTCATCTATTGTATATTGAAACAGCAGAATCCGACTTAAATAGTCAACTTTTACTTTCAACTCATCAATTATACCAAGAACTGCTGTATGCCGGCTATCAACCTTTTGATTATGCTCTTTAAGAAAAGCGATTTCACCATCAAAAGCTTTTCTTTTTTCATCCTGGGCAGCTTTCAATTGCTTTGAAGCATCATCAATAGCAGTCTCGAGTTTATCAGCGTCAACCAGTTTGCTCAAAGCTGTCTCCAGCGACTTACCATCAACCATTTTCTTTTTGATGTCTTCAAACTCTTTGTTGATATCAGCAACGTTGGTGTTTATCTGCTCATTTAATATTTTAATTTGTTATGTCGTTAGTAAAAGCAGTTCTCATTTGTTTTGAAGCATCAGCAATAGCAGTTTCCAGTTCATTGTTATTAACCATTAGTTTGTTGATTTCTCCAATCCGTGTATTAATATTTTGAATACCAGCTCTTATTTGTTCTCTTAATTTCTTGTAGTTTTCGCTATCTTCCAATACATCTTCTTTCTTTTCTAACTCTTTCAAAGCATCACGCAAAAGTTTTATTTCATCTTTTTATTCATTTTGAATTTCAAGCATTTTTTCACGGTTTGCTTGTAACTTTGTTTGTATCTGACTAAGTTTATCATCAACACCTGTTGTCAAATTTTTTATCATGTCTGGAATTTTATCAATATTATAATCACGTATGATTTTTGCTACTCTTCTTACAGTAAATTGCTTTGTTGCTGCATCACCTGCTTTTTCTGGAATACTAACATTGGTAATTTTATTATTATCCATGTTAAGCTCACTTCTCAAAACAATTTCCTGGTTTCTGCCTTTGTTAAGATAATTAACCAAATTTTTTTGTTTTACATACTCAGACAGCACAATACCAAAATTTGTAATATTGACGCTGCCAGTAGTAACTTCCTCGCCAAGATCATTAAAAAGTCCAATTATATAATATGATTAGATTAAATTTCGACGTTGAAGTTACGCTTTACTAACTTCCTAGGGCGATCCAGATACAGAAAGTCATACTGCTTGTCAGTTGCTTTTTTATACTGATCTTTGCTGACATCTTGTTCGTTGGAAAGCATACCAAGCTCACCATTAACCGGAGTCGCGAAGAAGATGTAATGAGAGCAATTCAAACGAATGTCTTTAGGAGTTTTATAGTAAGATTGTGTCAAGTAAATTACACAACAGTTTTTGTGCCTTCCCTGGATGAAATACTTAATAATATCGTTTTGATTGCGCTCGCAAACATAATCATCAAAAAATAGCTATCTTTTGAGTATCAGAATCCAAATCACAGGGATAACTTCATCATTTGAACATTCTAATATATCTTCAACTGGGATTTATTATTTTTTGCTATCTTTTCAAGTTTTTGTGACAAGACCTGATACTTAGACTGCTCCAAGTTTTTAGCAAACAAGTAAATCTTGTCGTAATAAAGGTTTAAGCAACATGTGAACTAATGTGTTTGTCTTGCCAGAACCTGAATTACCACAAATTAACATTCTAAAACAATAGTCTGGCATGAAGTTCCATATCTGTTTAAAATTACCGTTTTCTGTTTTCATATCTATTTGGAATTTCCATTATAATAATACTTAGATAATACTTATCTTAACTTATCTTAACTTATCTTAACTTATCTTATTTTAATCTAACCTAATATTATACATGTCTTTGTTTAAATGGAAAGAATTAGCAGATAAAAAGCGAAAAGCGAGTGAGCTTGTCAAAGAATATGAGAATAAAGTTATCCAGAAAAGACTCGAAAAAGGAGCTAGTCGTGATTTGTACGCAGAAGTATTTAAACCTGTAACTAGCGAAATAACAGATCAAACAAGACGGCTAGCTGAACATTTGATCACCCTTCCGGAAATACGTCAACAGTTGGCTCTTCTTCCTGAGGCAATACGTCCGCAATTACTTGCCCCGCCTGATCGTGGAGCCATAGCACCACCACCGCCGCCACCACCACCGCCGTCGCCACCGCCACCACATGTTAAAAAACCAGTTGTCAAGCAAACTGTAGATCCTAAAAACCAAGCACCAGCGGTTGGTCTTATGGAGGAACTAAGGCAGTCAATGCAATCTGGACTAAAATTAAAAAAAAATCCGGAAAGAGAGCCTAAGCTAAAACCCACGGGCGAATTATATGAAAAAATCAAACGAAAACGTATATCAATTGATCCCGAGGACGAAGAAATAATAAGAGAAATAGAAGAAGAAGAATGGGGCCAAGAACCTGCCGCGGGGCCTAAGGAACCCAAACCGGTGTATGATATTGACTTGGATGCTGGTATGAATAAAGACATACTTGATAAGTATGGCTTGCCAATGCCAACTAAAATACCAGGTAATACTGATGGCAATGCTGATTATGATGAATATATTCAAAGGGCTGATAAGATACACAAGGAAATGGTTCCCAAGATAAGAGGCCTAAGGACAAAAATAAACAACCTCAGCGAAGAAAATCTCAAAGAGGGGTGGGAAAAAGCAACATCCAATGCGACTAAACTTAAATATTCAAAATTACTCAATGACCCCGATGGCGTCAAACAAGAGATAGCTTCACTTACAGAAGAACATAATAAAAAAGCAGATGAGGCAAATGCTTTGGGTTTTTATATAAAAAGGTTGCCTGAGCGGATTCAAACAGCTAGCGAAACTATACAAAAGACTGGTACAGGGATGCAACAAAATAAAAATTCCTACAAAGTTGACAAAGATGGTCACTATGGAATGTTACAAATTGATTTACCTAATCTTGTTGGTCATCAAAAACTAATTGCCAAACAAGGAGAAGCAGTTGTGCTAGATCTAAAAGTAGATGATGATTTTATAGACTTGATAACAAAGCGTTACAACAATGGAAAAACTTATTCAATGCTGTCTCAGAATGCTTTTAAAGAACTAACAGAATTATCTGATTTACCAATTTATAAAGGTTCTTCAAAGTTCAAAAAGATTTTAGGAGGTTGTGTTGAATATTACAATAGCCCCAAAGATTTGATGGATGATCTGGAGTTGGTATATGGAAGTATCGAATCAGGAAATAATAGTCCACAGCTGATAAATAAAGGTATTAGCATAATCGATGAATTATTAAAAATAGGTAAAATATCAACCAAAGAACACGAACAACTATTTTCTAAATATCTTAATTAAATTATTATCTAACTGTTATTATACATGAAAACCAAAGAAGAATTAATTGATCACTTGACGCGACTTGTAGCTGCGTAGAGACGCAGTTATAAATTGTGCGGTATTATAAACACAACATTACAGATTACCAGTGGAATAATTGGTTGTGGTGCTGTCCTAGCATTAGTTCCAGCGAAGAAATAATAAGAGAAATAGAAGAAAAAGAATGGGGCGAAGAACCTGCCGCGGGGCCTAAGGAACCCAAACCGGTGTATGATATTGACTTGGATGCTGGTATGAATAAAGACATACTTGATAAGTATGGCTTGCCAATGCCAACTAAAATACCAGGTATTACTGATGGCAATGCTGATTATGATGAATATATTAAAAAGGCTGATAAGATACACAAGGAAATGGTTCCGAAGATAAGAGGCCTAAGGACAAAAATAAACAACCTCAGCGAAGAAAATCTCAAAGAGGGGTGGGGAAAAAGCAACATCCGATGCGACTAAACTTAAATATTCAAATTTACTCAATGACCCCGATGGCGTCAAACAAGAGATAGCTTCACTTACAGAAGAACATAATTCACCAGAGAACAATTGGATACTTTATTTCTTTTTTTTGAATATAACAATTGGAATTTTGACGAATCTTTAGTAAAATCAAACTGGTCAGATGATATACACGAAATTGATGAAAATGAAAGACTGTTGACATAAGTCTCTGTAGGTGCCACAGATCCATGTGGAGGAAATGATGCTAAAGAAGATTAAAGTGATGATAATGATGATAGTATAATAATGCAAGACAAACTATAGCAATTGGTGGATACGAAGGAAATAGTGACGATGATGAGGACAATAATGACAACAATAGACAAGCTGCCAACCAAAATGACGATCAAAGATGTAGACACTGTTTTATTGCACCATTTATTACCACCACACGTCAAACTTGGCTTGGTAATGGTGCAAACCCACACCCCAAAAATAGCAGTATTCGGAAAGTGAACTACAGGAAGTTTTGGAATATGGTGTCCAATGCTGGAGCTTGGTATCTCCAAGAATATATAACAAAAAAGCAAAGACTCCTAAATAGAGAGAGGGATCATGATGACAATGTTTGGACTCTTAGTGAGATTATGCCTTCATGTGTTCTGACAGAGTTCAGAAACCTGTATCCAAATCCACCCGGTCAGCCATATATGGGACATAAGTGGAACTAGATAATATTTTCATGTTTAATGACACCTAACAATCGATTTGAAGGACTAATTTATAGATCCTTAATTAACTATATATTCTTAGAAAAGTGTCTAATTATATTCTAAATAAAAAATACCTAACATTTGTATTCACTATCAGTTGCATTCACAAAAAAGAATAAAGTTTAAATTGGAATATTAAGTATTTAATTCGCCCACATCCTTTTATATGTACGTAAACATCCTTTTTATATCTAAGCAAACGGTAAACAACGTACGTCATAGCCAGGGGCGGATTGAAGGAAGTATAGAAAAGTATAAGGAGTTTTTCATTCTTTTTTAATTGATTTGTTTATTTACGACCCGCAATACACCACACACACTTACAGGCCCTTCCCCTCCCTCAATCAAACGCATAAAACAATACTAATCAATAAAACAAGAGGCCCAAGATGGCCTGCGCTCTACTTGCTACCCCCGGGGCGAGGCCCAAATTTGACCCCAGGTTCACCATTTGAACAAACTTGGTAGAGGATCCAAAAGCTGATAATAATTAAAAGATTTTTGAAGTTCCTCCCTATAACTCTATGTAAAACTGATCCAACAATGGAAAAATTCAATAAATAAATAAATAAAAAAATAAAATAAAAAAAAACCTTCGCCTCTCACCGCTGCGGGTTCGAATCCCACTGGGAGCTCGACTTGTGAGATTCTTACGGATGGCATATTTTTATTTTCATATACGTTTGCAAATGGGTCGGGCCACATGTTCTATCAACATGTTACTGCTCTTCTATTCCTAATACAATGAGTTATAGAAAGAACACAGTATTATTGACAGCAATACAAATAAAATGCCATGTTTGTTGAGATAGTTTTGTTCGTTCTTTTAAAACTCACCTGATAGAAGAAAGAAAAAGTATAAAAGCTTACCTTGAATTATAAAAAAGTGTGGTCTTAGTCATGATGCCAGATGTGTGATAGTCCAAAAGATGAACTCTATATTAAGTATTTAATTCGCCCACATCCTTTTATATGTACGTAAACATCCTTTTTATATGTACGCAAACGGTAAACAACGTACGTCATAGCCAGGGGCGGATTGAAGGAAGTATAGAAAAGTATAAGGAGTTTTTCATTCTTTTTTAATTGATCTGTTTATTTACGACCCGCAATACACCACACACACTTACAGGCCCTTCCCCTCCCTCAATCAAACGCATAAAACAATACTAATCAATAAAACAAGAGGCCCGAGAGGGCCTGCTCTCTACTTGCTACCCCGGGGCGAGGCCCAAATTTGACCCCAGGTTCACCATTTGGTAAAGGATCCAAAAGCTGATAATAAATAAAAGATTTTTGAAGTTCCTCCCTAAAACTCCATGTAAAACTGATCCAACAAGTGAAAAAATCAATAAATAAATAAATAAATAAATAAATAAAAAAGAGAAAAGAAAAAAAGACAGAATTAAAAAGAAAATTGAACCAATAAAAACAAATCCAAAAAAAAATAAAACAACATTTTAAAAAAAGACAAAAAAAAAAATTCACAAAAGAATAATTAAAATTAAGAAAAAATATTAAAAAAGATTGATCCCATAAACCAAGATATCCTATGAAAAAACGGAAGTCTGCCTCCATTGCGATTTGAACCCACGACCCTTTGAGTTTGGAGTGTTTATTACCAAATATTGAAAAAGGGTCATAACTCCGGTGTTACATTTTCGATCTGCCTGGTTCTCAAACTCGTTAGAGCTTTCATTGATATCAACAATATGGCCAAGTTTGGAAAATATCGAATACAAATGAATGTGCTAGAGTGTTCAAAAGGCTGAAAATGGCATATTTCAATAATTCAAGGGGACATAATTCTCGTGTTCCTGGTCCGATATAGCTGGTTTTCGAACTTGTCCAAGCTTTCATTGATATTAAAGATCTCTTAAATTTTGGTAAAGACCGGATGGAAAACGAAATGAAGGTGCTAGTGTTCACAAGGCAGAATATGGCATTTTTCAGCAAATCAAGGGCCATAACTCTGCTATTACTCTTTCCATTTGGCTAGTTTTCGAAATTGTCTGAGTTTTAACTGATGATAACAATCAGTGTAAGTTTTGTAGAGATCAAATAATAAATGAAGGTTCTAGAGTTTTCACAAGACAGAAAATGGCATTTTCAGGGGAAAAAAACAAGGGCCATAACTCTGATATTACTAATCCGATTTGGCTGATTTTCGAACTTGTCCCAGCTCTTATTGATATTAACAATCTATGCAAGTTTGGTGAAGATCAAATAATAAATGAAGGTGATAGAGTGTTCACACGACAGAAAATGGCATTTTTTTAGAAAAAGCAAGGGTCATAACTCTAGTGTTACTAATCCAATGTAGCTGATTTTCGAACTTGTCTAAGCTTTCATTAATATTAACAATCTGTGAAAGTTTGGTAAGATCAAATAATAAATAAAGTTGCTGAAGTGTTCACAAGGCTTAATATGGCGTTTTTCAGCAAAACAAGGGTCATAACTCCGGTGAAATTAATCCGATCTAGCTGGTTTTCAACGTGTAATCAATGTAATATATATATTACGAAAAATATCACTTGGAGACAAATAAAAGCTACAAGAAGTCAGGAAATATGACTAAATGGCCTAAACCTAATGAATGAGCCTTATCTACAAGGAAACTCATTTTTACAGTAATATGTGCTATTCTAGGTTACGCACCAGGTGTAATTAAACATATAATTCCCGAGTCCAACAAAATATGGTAAATTAAAATTTTACACCTGGTGGTGACAGCATATTTTGATTTATATGCCATTTTTATCAAGAACTGGAACATTTTTAAAATTTAAGATTCTTCTAAAAGAATTCTGATGTACGAAGCAGATTCACCGTGACTTGCTTACTCTTATCATCAAGTGAAGTTAAATGATAGAAGTCTTACAGATTTTCCCGTAAATTCCAATTTCAAGAACTGAAATCATCTACGTTTTATCCTAGTGTTTTTAGCGACCTGTGACGATAATCGCCTAATAATTTCAAGAATCTATTGCGTTTAGCTTTCATCCAATGTTGATAGCAACTGTGTCCTGTACTTCACCGCCTATGAATTGATCTGTGAAACAATCTAGCCTCCTGCGCGACAAAAAAAGTCTCGCCGTAGTTGCGAATTAATTTTAATTTCGGCAATTTTCTGCTGAAAACGGATCTTTAAATGGATAGCAATTGGATCGTCTTGTTCTTAGTAACAAATCCCATGCTTCCCACTGTTATGAATATCTAAATTACACCCGTATTCGTTCCCTTTTCTTCAAGGTTACTTTCGATAAGATTAATTCTTATTTACAGGTTGATACAAAAATAAAGAACTCGTCGGTTAACACGAAAACCCATTTAATTCCAATTTATTTTATTGATTTCAAATACAGTTAAATCGAATTGAGTATACTTCAGGCTTAAGCCAGTCATCCATTTGTACATGATCCGTGGTCCGTGTCCGTGTCAGTGAAAAATCGGTTATATAGAGAAAATGTCCTCGTCAACAACGTGCGATTTTTGACGGATGCACTGACGCGTATGCGGACACGGACCACGGATTACGTACATATGGATGCCCGGCTTAACTCACTGCTGGTAAACGTGATTCTTTTTATGCTTCATTTCGGTTTTACTTGTACTTTGTGAAAAACAGACGATCATCAGACGATCATGAAATATTTTCTCATATCCGTTTATGGTGGCCTAATTGTATCCTATTAGTCCCGTCACCTGAACTATATACAATGGTGACATGCGTATGCAGTCAGGTGAAAGAAACTCATCATTATTTCGCGGTAAAACTATTCATCAGAAAAACTATCTTTGAACCCGGTATCCAGTCTCCGGATCTTACATTATTTTTCCGAAGGTTGACAATATCCACTGTCACTCTCACTGGGATACAATATTTATTTTATTATACAAATGTTTTGATTAATATTTAAATATATGAGTGGAAAAACAATCCAATATTTTTTTATTTTTTTTTTGTTTTATTTATATTTGTATACCAGTTTTGATTTAAAGTAACAAATCTGCTCGCCACATTTTGGTAAACCAAGCGTCTTACGATTTACACAATTTCAACTGTATTTTAATAAGCGTCCACCGATTTCCAATTGCCAAAACGTGTCGTTATCGGAAAAAAAAGAGTAAAAATTGTTTACCGGTGAACAGTATATAAATATTGCATCGCAGTGAGGGTGACAGTGGATATTGTCAACCTGGGGAAAATAATGTCAACCGAGGCGAAGACCGAATAAATGTTTTGATTAAAATCTAAATATACATAACTTCAACTGTATTTTAATAAACGTCCACCGATTTCCAATCGTTATTGGAAAAACCCAAAACCCTATTGTTATACTTCCCGTGACGTCACAATCGTGTAACAGTAAAAATTGTCTACCGGTGAACAGTAAAAATTGCTTCACGCTAAGGGTATGGGCAATTTATACAGGAGTGTAAACGTGAGGTATAATAATATAACATGTTACTATACAGTTATACAGTTAACAATATATGCATGTTTTGCCACGGCTGCTTTCCGACTGTTCGTTGGTATTGCTACGGAAATTAAAAATTACGAGCTACGAATTTACCAGTCAACATCAGTCGAGTGGTACATGGCATGTGGCTCGTATTTGTCAGTGTTCCATTAACATTGTATTACCAGGATTTCTATATTTTCTTAATTTATAATATTGCTGTAATTTGTGTGATGTGACTTAATAAATGTGTGTGTAAAATGCGAGAAAGTCTATTCGAATTTGTAGAATTTAGAAAATTACTTTACAGAAAATTCATTGCATCCAATCTCATTTAACTCAGTCCATCTTTTAGGATAATAGTATAGCTATACTGGAAATCCAAGCCGTGGACACATGGCATGATACCCCACCCAGTCACATTATACTTTTACTTCTTTGCCTTGTTTAAAGAACACAGAAATGACTCGCATTACAATTTTCATGTAGTTCTGTGGTCTGATTTTTTTAAAACAATTTAATCAAAGCGGGATAATCGCATACAGTACTTTTTTATCAACAAAGAAAACACATGTAGTGGATATATTTAAAGTGTAATAATTATAGCTATCCTAATTAAGCAATGCCCGTTAACTAAACAGATTTATAAGGGGGACATCAAAGCAACGGTATAAAAAATAAATATACTAATGTGTTATAATGCATTATATGGCCAGTAAAAATTTTGCATTCATTTGCAGTGAGATTTGCTTTCCTTACCAATATGCTATATATGGTAATTTAGAACTACGACGTTCATATTTCTTAAAATGGCGGCTACCACATCCGTTTCAGAACAACCTTCAAATGCAATCGTGAACGCTCGGCCAATCCCGTCATTCCTCGGGATCCCGCCTCGTATGTATCACGGCGCTTCGGTATGTTCAAAATCTTAACATTCTGTTAGCCGGAAGAAAATAGTGCACTGTTGCTAAGCTGTTGCTACATAAACAGTATGGCCGCTTGCCAGACGTGTTGATGTATGATTTGCGTTGCATGTTTGTTATTTACAATACAGATGAAGGTTTTATCACTGCTTTCACGTAAATAAACAATATATGAAGCAATCGGCTAAATGACATTGCACAATGTTGAAGATAACTTTGATTATGAATGCAAATTCGTTGTGGCGGGAATCTGACGCGCGTCACGCTAGTATGACGTAGCCAATATGGAAACCTGCGTATTACATTCTAGTCATGCTGCGAAGCAGTGTACGAGATGTTGCGAATGCCTTCAAATGGTCATATCTTTTTTGTTTATTATCCGATTTGATTTTTACATCTTTTCTAAGTTTTTCAGAACTTTCATTAAATTAGTATATCTTATCGACAGTGACTCGATGGCAAAGGCATGCGTCTTCCTCTTGAGCTGTATTATAATTAACTTGAATATTGAGTTCTGCTCAACCCGGGGCTAGAGGGCGTGAGCGGTAGCCAGCATATTTCACTACCGCTCATGAACAGTCTCAATCAAACCGAGACTGCAATATTTCGTATGTGTCGTGCTCAGCCGTTTCCAAAGGTCCATTATCATACTTTTTTCCTAACTTTACTAAAGATTGGCATAAATCTCTTTTAAAGGGACACATGGCAATATTGAGTGTTATATCAAACATAAGAATTAGCACCTCGATTTATTAAGCCTGTATTGTTTTGACTTTAAAACTGCTTGCATATAATTAAATAAAAAATGAGATTCTAATTGTCTTCGTTATTTTACAACATTTTAAAATATATTGTTGGTGCAATATATTGTATAGTTAGTAATATGTAAAAACAATTTGCTTTGAACTATTTTTATAATTACTAATTGCAAGTTATGTCGGAAAACTAACGGGACACCGTGAGTTTATAAAAAATCAAGGTTGCCGTGTGTCCTTGAATCTAACTCTTACACTAATTCATGATTTGGTCCCGCCTTAATTCCATTAAGCGATGGGAAAGCTTATATAAGCAGGGTTTGATAACGGTTTTTTTTTTTTTACTAAAGACATATGATATTCTGTTTAAAATTACCAATTAAATGTTTTAATTTTACAATATGCAAACTGTTTAAGCCGAAAAAAAGGTTTTATTTCATACCCCAGTCAATCCCGTTTTCGCTTCTAGGAGAAGGGGTTGGCTCGGGTATGAAAGTAAATACTGGAGAGGACTGACAACATGCACAGTTCCATGACAGCATAGTTCCATAATAAAATGCATACTTTCATGACAACATGCATAGTTCCATGACAAAAATTGTAGTTCCATATCAGCACGCATAGTTCCATGACAACATGCACAGTTCCATGACAGCATAGTTCCATAACGTGTAAATTGGCGTGAACTATTGCTCTATCACATAATTCTTGAGTATTTAGACATCCAGCATATTCACGCAAGCAAGCAGTTAACAAGAGGCCCAAGTGGGCCTGAATATGCTCTACTTGTACAAAAGCCTATCGCTCTACTGGTACAACATTAGTACGGTCTACTTGTACAAAGGGGTCGCTTGATAATTCAAACGATATCCCCCCAGAAAGTGTTTATTCAATTATAATTAAATTGTGATGTGCATGTTGACTGGGTTGACTTCTATTCGTATTTTTACCGTTTATTTTCCAAGATGGCTACCACGGAAGGCTGAATTTAGCATATAACCAGTTACATGTATATAGGTACATAACATAACAGTGTGGGCATGATTTATTGCAATCCCCTTCTAATTCTAGTAGACAGACGAAATACCATCTCATCAGTTTGTCTGGCCTTTGTCCATAAAATACAGTATACCGGTACACAGATATAAAACCATTATTTACATCGACCTGCAGCTATTCATTACTTATCCATATGGAGCTAGTCCGGGTACCATTGGGGTCAATCTGGTGGAACGCAAAAATAGTCCCAGGTAAGCTATTGAGTGACTAATTGAAGTGCAAACTGTGAAGCATAGGAGTGGTGAGAGACATGGGGCTGGTATGTATTGAATGTTTTCCATTGTTTCTGAAACATTTAACTTGCTTCTGAAGAAACCCACATCAAAACTGAAGGTTCAGATGGACATGCTGAACTACTTTTTGTGAAGCACAGTGTGAAGTGTACTTTGGTAATATTGACCGCATTAAAAATAATGTGGTTACTTTCAGTTTGGAAAATATTTTGGGGAAGAAAAGCAAGTCACGCCATCATCTAAGGCCCATGTTTGTGTTACACTGGGCCTGACTGATACTACATTGTGTGTGTTATATGGCCAGCTTAGTTAGGATTGGATATTTTCGTGTAGGTATTTATTAACAACCCTTTTCAAGGAGGGAAGTTGAGGAAACGAGACGTATCGCAAATCTACGTATTGAACTGCACTCTTAATATAAAACTAATGGTGGTCTAGGTCCATATAAAGCTGGTAAAGAATCAGGACATACGCAAATCATACCAGTAAAATATGTACTACACTGAGAGACACAATTAGAGATAACCAAACTAGTGTTTAACCAAACATGATATTGGTCATTTACTGGTATTTTGTGATTAATTTCATTAATATATGTGTGTATAACAATAACAAAATCAATATTAGATATAAAATCTCTCCATTAATGGAATGTCTAGTTTCACACACAATCGATCAATCAATTACGAATAACAACTTTTATTTTATTAATAAAAATGATTAACTTACTTAACAATATAAGTGTGCCTTAATAGTATAACAAAAATGGGGTTGGTATCCTCATATCTAGCTTGGTTAACTGAGGATTAAACTTCAACATTTTCTTTTGTTTTGCTTGTGTCCGTTTATTCAGATATCAGGCTGTCAATCCCACTCTTGCTACCCAGATTATTTCAGAAATCTGTCTTACGCAAAGACCACAATGTTAACATTTCTATGTTTTTTTCTAATTTTAAACCTCCCACTTTCTTCTGTTTCCAAATATGAGGCTGTCAACCCCTTTTTTGGTACACCTGATTCTTTCGGAAGTCTGTCTTCACTGGAGCAGATATGCTAGTTTGATCACAATGTTAAAAATAATATTATTTTCAAATATTTGTTAATTAATACTCACAAATCACACTTTTCAATGACTTGAACACAGTTCTTTCAATGACTTGAACACAGTTCTTTCAATGACTTGAACACAATTCTGGATATACTTAATACAATAAATTCTTTAACAGTTACATATAAAAACATGGCTGTACAAGCACATATCAACAAGAGCTCCGCAAACGCTACATATATATTATGTAAAGAAATAGCGTAATTGGCTGAAGGTACCTCTTCAAGTGGTCCAAAAGGTTATATTAAGGAAATATCAGACTGTAACAAATTCCCCTTGATGGACGTTTGTTGCAACCATAAAGGTAATAACGGACATAAAGTTAACAATGGATCATAAAGGTAACAACTTAAGGTCATAAAGGTAACATCGTGTCATAAAAGTAACAATGCCACTGGTCATAAAGGTAACAACTTCGTCCAATAAAGCTAACACCATTTTTTGGGGGTCATAAAGGTAACAACATCCGGACATAAAGGAAACAAGTCCGAAATAAGAGCAGACTCGTGTGTCAGTAGATAGGTCACTTCGTCAGCCGTGAGTAATTGATAATTGATGTCAGTGCAGCTGCAAAGGGCAACAAAAAGGAGAATAGTTTACAGTAGTAATGATTTGGTAATATCAATTTATTTCGAGAAAATCCAAAGTCTAGTAAAAGTCTTTTCTAGATGGCCGCCGAGATGGCCACCAAAATGTAAAAAGTATCCCCTTTAAAAAAAGATATATCCTGAGTGTACTTGGGCCTTTTATATTTGATGGCTCATAATGCGGAGAAATATGTCAGAATACATGTATGTAATTCTTTTTTCGCATTATTGTACACATATACTTTAGAATTTGAACTTTTAATTCAAGAAAAATGGCCCCAAAAGTTTTTTTGCCATATACTTTCTTTCAATTTCTCTTTCACCTTGTATATTTTTGCAAATCATCTTCAAAATCATTTCAGGTGATAAACTGAGTCCAAACCGATATATTTTGGTCTGCCAGTGATGTTCTGTGTGCTGTTCCTAACAACAATGACTTCAAAAGTGGGTTGGGTAAATCAAACCCCAAAATGATAAATTAAAAATTATGTCAACATTATTTCCTTTACTTACCAAATTATGAATGTTATGTTTATGTATTAGATGTAATAATTTGATGTGATTTTCGTAAAATTTAAATGCCGGTTCAAACGTGGGTGGAGTAAATCTTACACCGAAAATGAAAAATCCTGTTCATTTCGAAATATATATTTATTCAGTTATTTTTCATTCCCTTGACTTACAATTTTTTCAATGTGATTTGTGTACCTTTTGAATGTCAAATAATACTTATTCTTACATAGTTACCCTAAAATGAATACGAAGATGTGCATCATAGTCCACCCAAACCGCAAAATGCGCATACGAGAATATGCGAAACGTTTCTGTTTTAATGTTCTCTCTGCATTATTTCTTTGAACTTGTTCCTTTTTATCTTTTGTATCAGATTTTTTCTTTAGAGACCTTTCGCAAAATTGAAAGTGTGAAAATGTATCGTATTCCGTATCGTATCTCAATACGTATCTATGGAACGCCCTGACTGTCTTGTGATGAGATTAATATATGCAGTGCATTTCCCTTTATATGTGGTAGACCTTTCATGATATGCAGACATTTTTAATTATATGTGGTAAATAAATCTTTATAATTATGTGGTAGAAAAGTATTTATATACAGTAGATTAATCATTATATGCGATAGGTAAGTCATTGTATGTAGTAGATAAACCATTGTATGCAGTCCAGTTATTATTATATGTAGTGCATTCATTATTATATGTTATATGAAGTACTGTAGGTTTGTATTTATATGCATTGCTTCTGTTGACTTTATATGTGGTACATATTTTAATATACGTGGCGGATACGTCTTTATATTCGGTGGTTTCAATTGCATTATTATCGGTATTAACGGCTTTATACGTGGTGCATTTCTTAAAATATGCAGTGCTTTTTGTATTATATGCTGTGTTTTTTTCATTATGATGACGAGATCAATCGGAACACATGTGTTTTAAGATTTTGCGATTTTATCGGAAATCTAACAGGGAGAGTATAATGTATCACTCTTCCTTTGTAATATGTCGCTCTTTCTATCTGTAATATGTCACCCTTCCCCTCTGTAATATGTCACCCTTCCCCTCTGTAATATGTCACCCTTCCTCTGTAATGCGTCACCCTTCCCCTTTAATATGTGTCAGCCTTCCACTCCGTAATGAGGCACCCTTCCCCTCTGTAATATGTCACCCTTCCTCTGGAATGTGTCACCCTTCACCTGTAATATGTGTCACCCTTCAACTATGTAATGCGGCACCCTTCCTCTCTGTAATATGTCACCCTTCCTCTGTAATGTGTCACACGTCCCCTTTAATATGTCACCCTTTATCTCTTTAATGAGGCACCCTTCCCCTCTGTAATATGTCATCCTTTCTCTCTTTAATGTGTCACCTTTCCCCTCTGTAATGAGTCATCCTTTCTCTCTTTAATGAGTCACCCTTCCCCCTCTGTAATGAGTCATCATTCCCCTCTATAATGTTTCATCGTTTCACTCTTTAATGTGCCACCCTTCCCCTCTACAATGAGTCCTCCTTTCTCTCTTTAGTGTGTCACCCTTCCCCTCAGTAATGAGTCACCCTTCAGCTCGGTAATGTTTCACCCTTCCACTCTGTCATGTGTCAACCTTTCTCTCTTTAATGAGTCACCCTTCCATTCTGTAAATGTGTCTCCTTTTCTCTCTTTAATGTGTCATCTTTCCTCTATGTAATGTGGCACCCTTTCCCTCTGTAAGGTGTCACCCGTTCACTCTGTAATGTGTCTCCCTTTCTTTCTGTAATGAGCCACTCTTATCCTTTGTAATGAGTCAAAATTTCTCTCTTTAATGTGTCATACTTCCTCTGCAATGTTTCACCCTTCCCCTATGTAATGTTTTACCCTTCCACTGTTATGTGTCACCCTTCCCCTCTGTAATGTGTGACTATCACCCTTTCTCTCTGCAATGTTTAACCCTTTCCTTTGTAATGTGCCACCCTTTCCCTCTGCAATGTGTCACCATTCCCCTCTGTAATATGTCACCTTCCCCTCTGTAATATGTTACCCTTCCTCTGTAATGTATCACCTTTCCTCTGTAATGTGTCATCCTTCCTCTGTAATGTATCACCCTTCCCCTCTGTAATATGTCACCCTACCTCTGTAATGTATCACCCTTCCTCTGTAAAGTGTCACCCTTCCACTCTGTAATGTGTCACCCTTCCTCTGTAATGTGCCTCCCTTCCTCTGTTATGTGTCACAATTCCACTCTGTAATGTGTGACTGTCACCCTTTATCTCTGCAATGTGTCACCCTTCCCCTGTGTAATATGCCACCCTTCCTCTGTAATGTGTCACCTTTCCACCTCAATAATGTATCACCCTTTCTAACCGCAATGGGTCACCCTTCCTCTGTAATGTGTCACCCTTCCTCTGTAATGTGTCATCCTTCCGTTTTGTAATGTGTCATCCTTTCGTTTTGTAATGTGTCACACTTCCACTAAGTAATGTGTCACCCTTACCCTCTGTAATGTGTCACCCTTCCCCTCTGTATTTGGTCACCCTTCCAATATGTAATGTGTCACCATTTCTCTGTAATGAGTCACCCCTCTCCCCTGTAATGTGTCACCCTTTCTCTCTTTAATGTGTCACGTTTCCCCTCTTTAATGAATCACTCTTTCTCTCTTTAATGTCACCCTTCCCCTCTGCAATGTGTCACCCTTCCCCTCTGTTATGTGTCACCATTCTTCCATGTTAGGCAAAGCAAAGGTTTGTTTCCGCTAAATCAATGAAAATCAAGAGGCCCAAGAGGGCCTGTGTACGCTCTACTGGCTAAAAATGAAGTAAGAGGGCATGTGGACGCTCTACTGGCTAAATATAAAGTTGATGTATCAGGGGCCATAACTCTTTCTAAAATCATTCAAGCGGAACATGGCGATGATATATGCAACTAGGCTTGGAACTAATCATCCCTGCCAAGTTTTGTTGAAATCCCGTCAGAGGTTCAGGAGAACTAGTCTGCACAAAGTTAGTGTATAAACACTTTAATCAAGGGTCATAACTATGCCAAAATTCATTCAGCTGGAACACTACAATGAAATGCGCAATTAGGCTTGGTACTAATCATCCCTGCCAAGATTCGTTGAAATCCGGCCAGGGGATCAGGAGAGTTAGCTGAGACAAAGTTTGTACATTAAAACCTTAAAAGGGCCAACAATCATTCAACCAGAACACGGCAATGGCAGGTGCAACTAAGCGAGGTACTGATCATCCCCGTCAAGATTTGTTGAAATCCAGCAAGGAGTTCTTAAGAGACTAATCTGAACAAAGTGTTTGTATTAAAACATTTAAAGGGCTATCACTCTGCCAAAAATCATTCAACTGGAACACGGCGATGATATGCACAACTAGACCTGGAACTGTTCATCCTTAAAGCGTTTCACTGAAATCGGCCTAATGAAGGCTCTTTCGTCTTAATGAGGCCAAAATATAGCATATTCAGAAATCAAGGGCCATAACTCCGGTGTAAATGGTCCAATCTGGCTGGTTTTCGAACTTGTCAGAGCTTTTATTGATATTAACAATCTGGTAAAATTGATAAAGATCTGATGACAAATGAAGGCCCTAACGGCCTAACGAGGCAACATATAGCATTTCTAACTAAATCATTGCCATTACTCCGCTGTTACTGGTCTGGTTTTACTGGTTTTCGAACTTCTCCGAGCTTTTATTGATATCAAAAAGCTGATAAAGTTTTATAAAGATCGGATGAAAAAAAAGGCCCTATCGTCTTAACGAGGTAAAATATAGCATTTTTAACTAAATCAAGTGCCATAACTCTGCTGTTACTGGTCCGATCTGGCTGGTTTTCGAACTTTCATTGATACTAATAATCTGTTAAAGTCTCATCATCATAATGAAAAAACCACAGCATATAAGACAGTAAGAGAAAAAGCACTGCATATCAAAAGAAATGCAACACGTGTGTTGCAACCATAAAGGTAACAACGGACATAAAGTAAACAATGGGTCATAAAGGTAACAACTTTCGATCATAAAGGTAACAGCGTGTCATAAAGGTAACAATGTCATTGGTCATAAAGGTAACAACTTCGGCCATAACGTTTTTTGGAGGTCATAAAGGTAACAACATTTGGACATAAAGGTAACAAGTCTGAAATAAGAGCAGACTCGTGTGTCAAGTAGAACTGGAAAGGGCAACAAAAAGGAAACTAATGTATATTAGTAATGATTTGGTTATATCAATGTATATCCCTTTAAAAAAGATATATCCTGAGTGTATTTGGACCTTTTATGTTTTACGGCTCATAATGCGGAGAAATATGTCAGAATACATGTATATAATTCTTTTTACGCATTATATATACTTAAGAATTTGATTTTTTAAATCAAGAAAAATGGCCCCAATAGTTGTTTTGCCATACACTTTCTTTCATTTCTCTTTAACCTTGTATATTTTTGAAAATCCTCTTCAAAATCATTTAAGATGATAAATTGAGACAAAACCGATATATTTTGGTCTGCCAGTGATGTTCTGTGTGCTGTTCTTAACAACAATGACTTCAAAATGGGTGGGGTAAATCAAACCCCAAAAATGATAAATTTAAATTTATGTCAACATTTATTTCCTTTACTTACCGATGTTATGTTTATGTAAGATGTAATAATTTGATGTGATTTTTGTAAAATTTAAATGCCACTTCAAACGTGGGAGGGGTAAATTTTCCCCCGAAAATGGAAAATCCATTTTCGGGGGAAAATTTACCTCTCGAAATACATATTTATTCAGTAATTTGTTATTCCCTTGACTTACAAATGCTATGTTTATCTAGATGATTAACTATTGTGTATATAGTATAATAATCTAATTAAAGCAGGGTCCCAATGATCAGTACTTATTAATAAATGCAGACAATTCTCAAAGTTGTTGCGTCTGTGTGATCTAGATCGATTCAGGACGTTTCGGCACCAAACCATTTCGACACCTAGATGAATCGGCACCTAGACGTTACGGCATCAAACCATTTCGGCATCTATTTTAATTTTTACCCTAGACGTTTCGGCACCCATTTATATTTGAGTATTATAATGAAGTAAAGAAATGAAATATTTTCTATAAGATCACTTGTAATTCATTTAAAATGCAAAGCTGTTGCCTTAACGGCAACTCCGAAGCGATTTTGAGCCTGAATACAACTAAAACATGAACATAAATAGGGCCCATATGATAATCACATAATCTTTACCTCCTGTCATCTCCATATCGACGACTACAGGTATGTGACTTGAACAAAGCCTCCACAAACTAACACATTATTAAAAATCAACTACATATAACGCATGCGTTATACTTTTCTTGTGTAGAATATAATTCTTCAATGTGATTTGTTTACCTTTTGCTTGACAAATAATACTTATTCTTACATAGTTACCCTAAAATGAATATGAAGATGTGCATCATAGACCACCCAAACCGCAAAATGCGCATACGAGAATATGCGAAAAGTTTCTGTTTTAATGTTCTCTCTGCATTATTTCATTGAACTTGTTCCTTTTTATGTTTTGTATCAGAAATATATTGTCATCATAGAACTAAGAATGTTCATCATCTAGTATTAATTGTATGTATTTGACAATGCCAATGACAATGACAAATGTTTATTCAGTAATAGAGGCCTCCGGCCCATAATACAACTAATACAATTATATATGTAGAGATATTTTATGGAAAATATTGAGCAACTGTACGCAGCAGAGTTAAAAGTAAGATACAACTGGACAATGTAATAGGTACATCATGATATATAACACAATTAAACTGGTTTATTGTTACTGTATATCATTAATATTTTTTAAAAATAATGTTCATTTCGTTTTATCGAAAATTTCATACACATATTTGCATAACAGATATAGTTTATTTATATTTGTAATACTCATTAAATTGTAAAATGAATTCAAACTTGAATCGTTTATATTCAGATTAACATTTAAATATTGATGACATAATTCTGTATATGTACACTTCATGATAACATGATATTCATCTTCGACATCGTCAGAAGAACACAAAATGCATTTTCTGTCAGCATACACTATAATATTATGTCGTCCTATAACTACGCTAAGACTGTGCTGAGCATCTAAGTTTGGAAAAGGCAATTTTGAATTTAAGTGGAATGTTTAAAGTAAGGTATCGTTCAACATTTAATAGTGACTTAAAGTGTTTATAATGTCTAGCTTTGTCTGACTGGGTGACATCCGCATGCCAGTTTTGAAGAGAGCAGTCTAATAATCGCTGTTTAAAAACTGATAAAAACATATGTTCATCTCCGATGTCTTCAGTTTAGTTTAATAATATTTTATTGCAAGCTTCATTATACAATACACATATATATAAACAGTGCCATAATAAGCATGAAAACAAAGCAATTGGGTTGGACTACAAGTTATTCCAACATTAGTTACAGTCCTTCCGACAGCGTTACATGTTACGTTTATTAAACTAAAATGGCGGGGTTAACAAATAACTAACTAAATTAATTCAAATTGAAGAAAGCGAAATAAAAGAAGATATGAGAATAATAATATCATCACGACCACACCTGTCTCGATCAAACATCCCTGCATGGTTCCCACCCTCGCCAGCCGCCCTGCCCATAACCTGCTCCTCAACGTCAACATCACAGGGGACAGGTACATATTAATTAAGAGAGAAACGGCGAGTACGTTTTATATAAATTTGAACTTCTGTAAATAAAGCTAAATTGTCTTCGTCTGTTCAATTATCAATGCCAAATAGGAGTTTTGTTGTACTTAGAGGATGGAATGTACCTGTTCTTTGACATTTTTGAATTCTTTCATTAAGAAATTGACTGCATTTAAACAAGAAATATTCAGCATCCTCAATTACGTTTCCACATATACAGTTGGAATCTTCCCTCAGGTGATTGCTAAAAGGTCAAAATTTAAAATTCCAATGATTTAAAAATCCATGTAATACCAAATCCATATCTAAAAAGCAAGTTTTTTTACATGAGTAGCCCATGCCGTTCTTTCTGCTTCATCAAGATTTCTCAGCATAATATACGACTGTTTAGGGTATCTATTATTATTTAATCGGCAAAGTCGTATCCAATACTTAATATATATACAATAATAATTTACAAATAATGGAAACCTACCGCATTAAATGTCTGTTGCAAAATTGGTTTCGAACATTTTCAATTTGAGAAGAATATTCATATCCCCATATTTCAGAGCCATACGTTAAGATGGGGAAACCTATTGAATCAAATAATTAAAACATTTCACAATAATCAAAATAACCAACATTTCGTTGTAAATTGTGCATAGAGATAATAGCTTTCCTACTTTGTGTTGCTAATGTTTCTTTTGCCTTTGACCAGATTAGTTTAGGTGTCATAAAGATATGCATGTACTTGTAACACGAAACTGCTTCAATCAGAGTTCCATTGTAAGTCCAAAGTTTATTGCCTCTCAGATAACCACCTTTCTAAATACAATTACTTTTGAGATTGATGGACATACCTGTTTTATTACAAAAAATTGATATAACATTTATTTGTGACTGTAATTGTCTAACAGTATGGGCGCAGTTAGCCATATCATCAACATATAAAATAGCAAAAATAGTATCAACCTCATCCGATACCTGAATTCCATTTGTACATGATTGCTTAAGCTAATCTATTAAGTCATTAATAAAAAAACTGAACATAATCGTGCTTAATTTACAACCTTGTCTGCAGCCAATATTACACTCGAAAAACTGTGTGTAACTGTCCTTACCTACACGAACAGTAGATGAACGGCTTTTGTACATTGCCGTCAATAGTTTAAGAAATATACAACCTACTCCTTTTCTAGTCAGACTATTAAATAACTCTATATGGTTTTTTTTATCAAATGCGTTTGAAAAGTCTACAAACAAGCAATAAAATCGTTCACCCTTTTTGCTTAAGTATTTTTGGATAATTGCCTGAAGAGTGAATAAATCCTGATGTCAATAGTAGAGTAGCCTGTCCTTAATCCTGATTGTGCTTCATCAATTGTATTAACACTTTCTGCCCATGTTGTTAATATGTTAAACATCATTTCAGTTAGTACTTTATTAAGTGTATCAATCAGTGAAATACCTCGATAATTGTTTGGTTCACTCAATGAACCAGATTTATGTAGTGGACACAAAATGCTCTGTCCCCATATAGATGGGAAGGACCAAGTATCAAAAATTCTGTTATATAAAGGTTAAAGGATTAAGGATATATCCATCAAACTATATTTTATCATTTCAGATCAAATTCCGCTAGGGCCAGTCGATTTCACTAATTTTAAATCGTCTACTCTTTTTTGCAATTCTGCAATAGAAAAATGGTTATTGAATATATCGTCTATTATATAATTTTATTTTAACATGTTTACGAATTTATCCCCATTTTCAATGTCATTAGAGTAAAGTAAATTCTTAAAGTGGTCGAACCATTCAGTTTTAGATATGCGGTCATGACACGATTGTTTTTGCTTAAACCTGCATTTTTTTACCTTTTTCCAAAACAAGTTTGTGTTTGTTATTGATTGTATATGTAACTCATTTTGTTTTGCCGTACAGGTAGCTTTGAATCTGTTTCTACAGTTTTTATAAAATTCTAAATTTGCTTCATTACTAATTGACCTATAATTACGCAATGCTCTGTTTTTGTATTTTTTTAAGTTATCACACACTCCACTTTGTTTGGATTGGTCTAGTAGAGGTAGTTTTAGGTTTAACAAGCATGGACTCGGCAGCCTTATGATACAAATCAACGATAAAACTTACACCTTGGTTAATATCATCTGTTATAGCATATAACATATCATCTGACATATCTATTACAAGATACCTTATTTTATTAATAAACTCATCCTGTTTATCTTCTTTCCATCTAAATATTTTAAATAATGGCGTTGCATCAGACGCTTCGTCATCGTTATTATAATGCTCAGTATTCTTCTGAAAATACAGTTTAAATAATAGGGGGGGGGGGGGGGGGGGGGGGTCAGAATCAGGACGAGTGGTGAGAATCAGGGGGGTGGTCAGAATCAGGGGGAGTGGTCAGAATCAGGGGGAGTGGTCAGGGTCAGGGGGAGTGGTCAGAATCAGGGGAAGTGGTCAGAATCAGGGGAAGTGGTCAGAATCAGAGGGAGCGGTCAGAATCAGGGGAAGTGGTCAGAATCAGGGGGAGTGGTCAGAATCAGGGGAAGTGGTCAGAATCAGGGGAAGTGGTCAGAATCAGGGGGAGTGGTCAGAATCAGGGGAAGTGGTCATAATCAGGGGAAGTGTTCAGAATCAGGGGAAGTAGTCAGAATTAGGGGAAGTGGTCAGAATCAGGGGGAGTGGTCAGAATCAGGGGAAGTGGTCAGAATCAGGGGAAGTGGCCAGAATCAGGAGAAGTGGTCAGAATCAGGGGGAGTGGTCAGAATCAGGGGAAGTGGTCAGAATCAGGGGAAGTGGTCAGAATCAGGGGAAGTGGTAAGAATCAGGGGAAGTGGTCAGGGTCAGTTATATCTCCAATGCTAAAGGAAGAGACAAAGGGAAATAAATTTCATGATGCACTGACATAATCTACCAGGCTAAGACCTTCGTTTCCTGTTGAGATAATGTTACCATCTTTGTCATCATATAATCGTCCGTTCAACATATGTATATAATACGTCTTACACAATTATATAAGGGAATAACCAAATGCATTACTATCTTATCTTTCGAGTTTCTATACATCTTTAAAAAATCATTATCATACAATACGTTCTCATCATGAAAAATAAAATCAAGATTATCATCTTCAAGAACATCTTGCATATAACCACATCGAGCATTAAAGTCGCCTGCTAATACACGATCATCATCTGGAAATTCTGATACAAATTCTAATAATTGATCTTCAAAAATATCTACACCATTAGATTCCGTATTTAAATCATATATGGAGAGATATAAACAAAGCACATTATAATGTTATGATTAATATTAAGCATGTCCCCATTAATTCTAAGAAATACACAGTTACTATTGTTTTCAAATATTCTATTAACAAAGTTTTTCTCAATCCAGCTTGACTTAACAAAAACGCTAACACCCCCAGAGAACGACCTTTACTGTCTCTTTTTCTTCTAATGGAATTAAAGCAGTGTTAACCATCAAGAAAATTAATAAATTCGTTTTCATTTTTTGACCATGTTTCATTTAAGGCACATATATCAAACTCTTTCAAAACATTAAGAACATCATCATTACATTCATACTTAATAAGACCTTGTATATTCATTGTTACACCATTAATATCTGTAGAACTGTTACTTTCTGTTCGTGTTGTCTCAACGTTTGGACCTTGACCATGTTCCTATCTATTCACCTTAACTATGTCATCACTGTCTACATCATACACAAACGACTACCTCTTGCGATCTCACGCGTCAGAAACGGTTTTAAATCATGCCTAGCTTTCGAGACGCGGCTGGGAAGGTATTCAGCTACAAACACGTTTGTTCTAAGCGTACACTCTCTTGCAAGATTATTAGTGGTAGCACTTTCTTCGTTAGCTTCCATTCGATCGCCGTGGTTGCTCCGTGCCAGCTCGTTCAGTTCCCTTCGTTTTGCCCTGTATTGCTGAAGGATTCTATCTCTATCTTTAAAGAACGTGAATTTAACAATAATTGCCCTCGGTGATTCACTTCCAGGTAGTCGATGTGCTAGTTCAACTTTAATATCTTTTTCATCCAAATCAAGATCATGTTCTATGAAACTGCGTACTTTGGCCTCCGTGTCTTCTCATGTTTCATTATTTTTTTCCGTTATGCCAAATATTTTGAGATTTTCACGCCTTGTTTGGGATTCTAACCTTTCATACTTCTCTTCACTTTGTCTTAGTCTGCTCTCTAGATTACTTACAGTATCAGAAATATCTTTCACGGACTGTTGCAATGTATCATGTTTTTCTTGAATTTCGTATTGGAAGCCTTCACTTCATTCAACGATTGTTTAAAGCCTTCAAACTTATTTTCCATGCGTCTAACACTACTCTGTATATCAAGCATAACTTTGTGGAATTAGTTGATGCTTCGTTGGGGTCGGTTGAAACGGGTTTAGAATAGACCAAAGATGCGCCAGAGAGCCTTTGGCGGGTGGTGGTCGTAACCATACATGTATGTGTTGTTGTCGGCTTTCAGGTAATTGCTAAAGACCAATGTGGAGGTTGAGTCTGAGAGACCTATTTCACCGATTACCAACTGTGCTACTACCACGTCCTCGTGGATCGGGCCAGTCTTGTTTTGGAGGTCCAGGTCCAGGATTTGTTTCAACACACTGCGCTGCCGGAAAGAAAAACAATGCAACTCGTGTAGAGAGCGCGATGTATTTCATCTACAACGTAGGTTGATGAAGCTTCAATTTAAGCGGCTGA
Source organism: Cyrtodaria siliqua (assembly GCA_037043455.1). Classification (NCBI taxonomy): domain Eukaryota; kingdom Metazoa; phylum Mollusca; class Bivalvia; order Adapedonta; family Hiatellidae; genus Cyrtodaria; species Cyrtodaria siliqua. The sequence continues at coordinate 42,602 of JAWPHD010010335.1, forward strand.
GAATTGCATCCTATTCGACATCTCCAAGTAACAATGTCGACACCCATTATTACGCGATTATCCGCCTAATTTGTAACGCAGTAGCTATCCGCTTTTATTTGTAAAGGCTCGAAGTCTATTTCTGAATACAATATGTAGGTGCTAATTGTCATATACCTTTGTATTTTTGTACTATCCCTTGCGATTTACCTTTAGACAACAGCCCATACTAGGAATCAACCATGCGGAACCGAAAAAAATCCGATTTCACGTCTTCATTTTGCTATTGTCCATTTTGCATACCCCACCCATCCATGGATGCAAGTAAAGTTTATTAAGCAAATTCTAATCAAATATCACGAAAATATCAGCACAAATAGCAATACCGAGTGTTCATAACACACTTACGCACTTATATGTAGGATATAATAATAAATCTTGATTAAATGCATGAATATTCAATTTAACTGCCTGCTGGTATTGTAAATCGTATAAAGAATTCAACATTTTAATCGCACATGCTTAAAGAGAATCACAGCGAAATTGTAACCATAGCAGGGTAACCGAGTACTTCTTTCAGCTTTACTAATTTAAGTAAGAGCCCAGAATAACATGGTATGATGAACATGTTGGAGCTATTGTTATCTATAATTATTATTAGACCTCCCAAAATCATCAGTTATCAACATTTAGGGGTCTCCGATGATCTATAAATATTATAAGATCCCATATATGCCATCAATGATGGTCATTTGCGGGTCTATGACAAAATGTAAGTCTTATAAAATCCGACTTATGCCATCAACGAGGGGCATTTTGGGTGTCTTTTTCGATCTCGAATCTCATTAGTACCAACATACGATGTAAACGATGTACAATGGGGTTTATAACAATATACAAATGTTATAAGAGCTCATACATAACGTAAATGATGGACGTTTGAGTGACTATGAGGATCTAAGGTCACATGAGCCATCCATGTTGGATATCTGAAGGTCAATAACGATAAAGAAAGCTTAAAAGAGCCCATGCCATAAATGATGGCCATTTGGGGTCTGTGATGATATAGATCTTATAAGCAGTAGAAACGCCACGGACCTATAACATATCAGTTCTGTTCGCATTTTAACTCCGCGAACATGGACTATTTCTTTGTATTTTACGGACTATTTTACGAATTTTCAACTAAAACAGACGCCATTTTTTACACCCGAAATTGGGCGCTTCGTCGGCGAGCACTACGGGTACCTATGGAGTCTAACAACACGCGTACAGTGTTTCATACCGTATATTATGTAAAAACTAATACCTTACCGGACGAAATAACGTCCCATTATGTGTCAACACGATGCAGTGTTGGTGACTGACAGGTCACCGTGACATAACCTGACACGTGAAATTGACATGTTGTTGCAAGTTGGATTTGGGATTATTGTCTGCTGCTGGAGGTCCATGATCAAGGTATTTGTTTTGTCATTAAAATGTGTTTGTTAATAAACAGTAAACACCCCTTTTAGATCGTGCATATTTAGACATTGGCCAAATACAGTGCCTAAAAAAGTAGTGTATAGTGTATAATAGAAAGTTCATAATCACTATAAGTGTTTTTCGTGTACTCCGATCTTTCCAGTAACTGGATGTACTGTAAACTGTAGAACGTTTCGTGGAATAAAACAATTGCTAGTAGAAATGCTATCAATGTCCCCCGCACCCCGCCCCCACCCAAGTACGGTAGATGGGGGTGTGGGGGTAGATGGAGCTTGCATACCGAAAACAAGGAGGGGGTAAGAATACTAGAAACCCCCTCCACCCCCACCCCTCAGTTGCATGAATGTAAATAGTTAGCGTTGTCTCTATATCGTTATGTTATCCCCATTTTCTCGCACATTCGTGAATACATAACCCGATACAACTACCATTGAAACAATGTAATCTGCCATAGACATTTGACTGAAATCGGTCAGATTCATATTTATGTACAGTAAAGTTTTGAGGCAAGGAAGTGATTTTGAATTTACATTTATTTACATTCTGTTGCGAAAAAAACAACGCAATTTCGAGAAAGTACATTTCACTTAAAAGCCTTTAAGGCGGTGTAGCTACTACGCTTGCCTCCAGTGTGTCTCAAAAGAAATGACTATTCCATGGGCTGGAAATATGCTGTGAAAGTGGAACAATGCTTTTAATGGATCTCCAGTTGGGCTACATTATATTTTACATGTATAATGAATGATGAGAGATGTTTTTATTACATTAACAGTGTTATTTGTTATTGAGCACAAGTAGTATTCATGCTTTATTCAATTTAGTTATTTTATCTTTTCTTTTTTAAATATGTTACATTATGTATAACAAAGGATAAACTATGTCTGTTTGATCATTGACATTGGATTGATGTTGTTTTCAGAGAGGTCTCAAATGTGAATCGGGCCCTTGAGCAGCTCTAAGTCAATTGATACTGACGACTTCAGAATGTCAAGCCGTATTAAATGCCATTGGATCATATGGAGGTAAGAGCCTTTTTAAAAAATGTTTGCACTTGTGTAGTTCTTTAAATGGAGCTTGTGTTATGCTTGCACGGTGCTGTTCAAAGTTAGAGTAAAAATATTTCAGTGATAGTGCAGTGCAGCGTGATTGTCATCTGAGCTCGTTTAAACTACATGTACAGTAGGAACGCCACGGACCTATAACATATCAGTTCTGTTCGCATTTTAACTCCGCGAACATTGACTATTTCTTTGTATTTTACGGACTATTTTACGAATTTTCAATTAAAACAGACGCCATTTTTTTACACCCGAAATTGGGCGCGCTGCGTCGGCGAGCACTACGGGAACCTATGGAGTCTAACAACACGCGTACAGTGTTTCATACCGTAGATAATGTAAAAACCAATACCTTACCGGACGAAATAACGTCCCATTATGTGTCAACACGATGCAGTGTTGGTAACTGACAGGTCACCGTGACATAACTTGACACGTGAAATTGACATGTTGGTCAAATTGGATTTGGGATTACTGTCTGCTGCTAGAGGTCCATGATCAAGGTATTTGTTTTATCATTAAAATGTGTTTGTTAATAAACAGTACACACCACTTTTAGATCGTACATATTTAGACATAAGCCAAATATAGTCCCTAAAAAGGTGGCGTATACTGTATAATAGGAAGTTTATATTTTTTACCTACTTTGTTAACATTTTGATCCAAATATTTAAAATTATGCGACATATTCATGGCTTAGTCACTGATTTTAACACAGTCAAAGTACAAACGAGTACAATGTGTGATATGCAGAGGAGAAAATGTTGTTGCCATATTAGAAAAAACGGACATTGTTGTGTACACTATTTTTTAGAATTTACTGTTTGGTCAATGAAAATCCATCATTTATATTATACATGTAGAAGCTCAACAATTATGAACAACAGATTGAACACATGTTACATTGTTTACATTAAATATAGCTCAACATGCATGAAATCTTTACAAATTATACTATTTTTAAACTATGTAAGATATTATAAATGAGTAATATAAAATTTGGAAGTTTAAACTGTAGGGGTTTGTACTCAGATCAATTAAAGAGGAGAGACATATTTTCAAGGTGCAGTGATAGATATGACATTACTTTTCTTGTTGACACACACTCAACAAAAGAAATAGAAAACAAATGGAGGACCGAATGGGGCTTTGATGCAAAATTTTCCTCATTCTCTAGCTCAAGTAGAGGTACGGCTATTCTCTTTAAAAATACATTTAGTTATGCTGTAAATAATGAATTTATCGATCCTTTGGGGAATTTTATAGTTTTAGATGTTACAATACAAGAGCAAAGGATGACTATTGCTGTAGTTTATGGACCAAATGCAGACAAACCTCAATTTTTCAGGATTTTTTTAATGTTGTTGAAAGTTTCGGTAATACTTCTTTTATTATCGGTGGTGATTGGAACGTGCCATTAAATTATGAGATAGATACATACAACTATAAACACAAAAATAACATAAAATCAAATGAAACAATTTTAAGCATTATGGAACTTTTAGATCTACATGACATCTGGAGAATTAGTAATATCAACAGCAAAAGGTACACTTGGAGGGGCCCCTTTAATAAAATGGCACGCTTAGACTATTTCCTTGTCTCGTCTGACTTTCAAGATTGCGTCGAGAAATGTTCAATTGATATTAGTTATAAATCTGACCACTCAGCCATTTCTGTGCACTTATTATTTATTGATCAACAACGGGGCCGGGGTACATGGAAATTTAATAACAGCTTATTAACAAATGCTGAATTTGTAAATATTGTCAAACAATCTATTTCTGAAACAATAGACCAATATAAAGTGAACAATTTAAATGATGAACAAGAAATACGATTTAATATAGATGATCAACTATTCTGGGAAACGCTTAAACTTATGATTAGGGGCAAAACCATATCATTTGCTTCCTTTTTAAAACGAGAGAAAAATAAGAAAGAAAATGAAATAGAAACTAAACTTAAACAATTATATGTTTTATTAGACAATGGAGACAATTCTGTTAAAAATGAAATTGATCAATTACATATAGAGCTAAAAACAATCCGGGATGAAAGAATAAGGGGAATTATTTTAAGAACAAAAGCGAAATGGAAAGTAGAAGGGGAAAAATCTACTAAATACTTCTGCAATTTAGAAAAAAGGCAATACACAGAAAAATTAATACCAAAAATTATAAAAAGTGATGGAAATGAAGTAACAGACTTAAAAGAAATACTTCAAGAGCAAAAACAATTTTATGAAACTCTTTACAGCTCTAAACCTTTAATACCCTTATCACAGGAAAACGAACGTTTATTTTTTGATACAAGCAATTCTTTTTTAAACAAGTTAAACGAAGAAGAACGCGACTCGTTAGAGGGACTTCTTAGCGTAAATGAATGTTTAAATGCTTTAAAAAATATGAAAAATGATAAATCTCCAGGTTTAGGCGGCTTTACTGCTGAATTTTATAAATTCTTTTGGAAAGATATTGGTATTTTTATGGTTAGATCTTTGAATCAAGGATACGAGTTCAAGTCGTTATCAGTTACTCAAAGGCAAAGTGTGATCACTTGTCTTCCTAAGGAAGGTAAATCAAAACTGCATTTAAAAAACTGGAGACCTATTTCGCTTATAAATGTGGTTGGGAAAATTGCGTCCTCAGCTATTGCCAATCGAATTAAATCAATACTCCCAAAACTAATATCGGAAAGGCAAACAGGGTTTTTAAAGGGACGACAAATGGGTGATTTAACACGACTTATATCTGACCTTATTTTAAAATGTGATGAAGAAAATATACCCGGACTTCTTGTTTTACTAGACTTTGAAAAAGCTTTCGATTCTTTAGATTCCATTTACTATATACTATGGTCTACTCAATGCAATTCCAAATACATGGAAAACAAGTATTAAACATGAAACTAGAATTGAACATCCTATAAATAAAAATATCAACAAATTAAAGGCAACAAAAAAGGTTAACTTTACTTTTAATCCAGAATTCTTAAAAAATATTGCAGAAACACCTAACAAATCCCAGCAAAAATGGAATAAAGAACTTGGAATAGCCTTACAAACTGAGGACTGGGAAATTTTATACGAACAAAATTTTAAAATAACTGATGATACCTATCTGCAGAGCCTGCAGTTCAAAATATTTCATCGTATTTTGTTTACCAATGCCAAACTTTATCAGTGCAAAATGTCCGAAACAGAACTTTGTACGTTTTGTAACAACTCGAAAGAAACTGTTTTACATTTATTTTATGAATGTATGTATCCAAAAAATGTCCTTTTACGTTTTTTTGAAAAAATCAAGAATCAATGTGGTATTGATGTGCAAATAAAGCCCCAGGAAATCCTCCTATATGTTGAACAGAATGAAAACGTCATTCACTCGATAATTAATATTTGTCTTCTCATTTTTAAAAGTTATGTCTACTCCTGTAAACTGAAACAATGTCTCCCAAATTATAGCGTTTTTATTGAGCATTTGAAGAGATATAAACACCTTGAATTATTCTCATTATATATGTACCCTGAAAAGAAATCTAATGCTATTAAGGCGAGATGGAACACTGTGAATAATATCTTTAACAATTAAACCATAACATTCACAACGTTTATTCCACCTTTTAATACTGATGCTTTAAAGGTGTATATTAATGTTACTTTAGTTTGTACAGATTTCATTCCATGTCTGTTCTTCTCAATCTAGTTTCATCGAATGTATTCTTATATGCAATTTTTGCCTAAAATGTGTTTGTATTTATATCATGTATGCATGTACACATATTTATATCATGTATGTATGTACACAAGTGTCTAAATAAAATTATCAAAAACAAAAAAAACAAAAAAGTTTATATTTTTCGTGTACTCCGATCTTTCCAGTAACTGGATGTACTGTAAACTGTAGAACGTTTCGTGGAATAAAACAATTACTAGTAGAAATGCTATCAATGTCCCCCGCACCCCCGCCCACCCAAGTACGGTTGATGTGGGGAGGATGGGGGTGGGTAGATGGAGCTTGAATATCGAAAACAAGTAGGGGGTAAGGAAACTAGAAACACCCTCCACCCCCACCCCCACCCCTCAGATTCATGAATGTAAATTGTTAGCGTTGTCTCTTTATCGTTATGTTATCCCCATTTTCTCGCACATTCGTGAATACATACTCGATACAACTACCATCGAAATAATGTAAACAGCCATTGACACGTCAGATTAATATTTATGTACAGTAACATAGATCTACGTACACATATGTGTACATATATATCCATGACAGTTAGTAGAGTTTTGAGTTTTCCTTTATAAATATGTTACATTATGTATAACAAAGGATAAACTCTGTCTGTTTGATCATTGACATTGGGTTGATGTTGTTTTTCAGAGAGGCCTCAAATGTGAATCGTGCCCTTGAGCAATTCTAAATGAATTGATACTGACGACTTCAGAATGTCAAGCCAAGTTAAATGCCATTGGATCATTTTGAGGTGGGAGCCCTTTTAAAAAATGTTAACACTTGTGTAGTTCTTTAAATGGAGCTTGTGTTATGCTTGCACGGTGCTGTTCAAAGTTAAAGTAAAAAATGTTTTCGGTGATAATGCAGCGTGATTGTCATATGAGCTCGTGTAAACTACATGTACTGGATACATGCGAAAATAAGTTGTGTTAAAGGGACACTAGGCAATCTTTTTTTTTTTAAACTTCTGGAGTTTCGGTCAATTTTTTCTGCATAATTTGCATTAGGGATCATTAATAGTATTTATGAGAATAGTTCAGAACTCTTGATAACAGTGCACCTATAATATAGTTAAGTATTTGATAGAATAACGAAGACAAAATGAAACACTTTTATTTTTAATGCAAGCAGGTTTAAATTTAAAATGTTACCAGGTTAACAAATGGAGATGCAAATGTTAATGCTTGATAAATACTTCAAGAGTGCCTTGTGTCCCTTTAACATGAACAAATTACAATATTATTATGGTCTATGTGATGGGTCCCCAATTTATTAAAGGGACACAGAGCAAATTTTCAATCTTGTGTCTGTTTTACACATTTTCACATCAGAACAGACCACACATCTACAAAAGTGTCTTCTCAACTTCCCTATTTAATCGTGTTTTATTACTAAAACTAGCGGCATCACCAGGTTTTGAGATAGAAAATAAATAGTTGTATATTAATGTTTTCTCCCCATGTAAAATGACCTTACTAAGTCATTAAAGTAAAATATTCTATCAACAAAACGTGTAAAATTTAACAATTTTAGATTTTTGGCAAGAGTTGTATTTTATTCCCCTTCTAGTAAAAATGGCTCTTAGAGCATTGCACCATCTGTCAGATTTAACGTTCCTTATAATAGATTCTTGCTGTAGTACTTTTGGGTGAAAAATACATTAAAATTGTTCTGTAATCATGTCAGGTCAATCATATACTCGTATGATACACAATATAATATGTATTGACCCTTTATTTGATGTGCCATTTACTCAGTTTTGGTCAAGGGACGTTTATAGCATATCGGCTTTGAATCCAGTGAACACGGAATCAAGTCTTACTGGCGCTACTGGTTTACTTCGATGTATCCTGCTAGCCCATTGTGTCAAACTGTCTCATTCCCCTTAACATGCCCTAGCTCCCCCTAGCAACACCTGATTCAAATTGAATACTGTACGCAACTTATTTTTACTTTTTCTTTTCTTTCAGGCTGCACGTCATGTGGAAGAAGACTCCATGTACACCACTGGCCAGAGTCAATGCTGAAGTTTATTTTCGCTTAATTATTTGCTTAATAAAGTATACATATGAACTAAAATATTGTCTTTATAAATATGTCTTCCACCACAAAGTGGTAGATGAGACAGATTATATTTGGCTTTTCCGTTCGTCCGTCACAAATCTTGTCTGCGCTATTTGTTGGATTTTTACGAAGCATCAGTATGTGCATATCAAATATTGAAGGTCAAGGGCGCCGTGACCCAATAATGATCATGAAAACCCTTGTCTGCACTGTGCACTTCCCCAGAAGCAAATCTCATCAAAATGCATGGTTTGAGTGCATTTGGTGAGAGAATGATGCCTTTTGATTTTGATGTCATTAGGTCAAAGATCATTGTCACCGTAACATGATAATGTAAAATGTTGTAAACTGTAAGTCAAATATCATGAACTTAATGGATGGATTGCTTCTGGCGAGAGGGTGATCCTTTTGATTGTGAGTGGGTCAACGGTCAAGGTCACAGACCGGATAATGTCCGTAATGAAACTCGTTTTTACTTTCTCTAAAGCTAATTTCATAAAACGTCATACTTTGACTGCCTTTGGTGAATAATCCCTGTTTATTTTGAAGTCAGTAGTTGAAAGGTCCGTTACCATGACCGGAAAATGAACTGTATTGTCCACACAGTTTTTCCTTTTACCTAAAGCAAATTACATAAAACTTCATTGGTGGACAGTGGAAAGAGGATGATCCGTTTGATTTTTAGGTCAAAAGTCAAGTTCCTGCTGACATCCATTATCAAACATTTATAAACAAGGATAAGCATATGGTACAACACACATGTTATAATATAACTATATATGCCCTATAAAGATAACAGACTCGCACTTTTCGGATTCACGCGTACAGTGTTTCACAACACCACACACCATTGACACAATTTCATGTCCACATATTTATGTTATGCAATCTTCGAGTTTACACAAAATCATGTTTGTTACTGACAGTAGCATGTCTGTTACTCGTCAGTCATTTACTCGAGTCGCCCCCTCAGTTTCAAACGAACAGTTAAAAGAATATACTTCTTTCTGCCTGTTAAACTTATATTAGTTTATCGCTTTTTCTGATTTCGAAAATTAACTCTGCAACGTATCATGATTTCATTTTCCGATATACCGTTGCAACAATGTAAAATAAATTGGGCACTCTGACATTAACCCAAAGCATGTATAGATCAAAAATTAGTGTAAAATACATAGACACATACATTTTAAATATATGTGTTTACATAACAAAATTATTTAATTGTTTCTGTAGCCGGTGGTCTTTTTAAATGAATATGAATGTTGCCGTGTTGGGTCGGAAGGCCCTGTTAGTTAATTAGTGCTTGTCTCCGTTTATTGAAATTCAACATATATACAGAGGAGAGATGTATCTATATGGTTTTGTTTTTATTCTCGCTTCTAAAATGACGAAATAAATCGATTTAAATAAAAGGCGCATTCTCAGCAATACACAACGTACTGTGTGCTTTGGTGGGGAAGCCGACGGGGTAATGGAGGGATACAGTCATTCTACCGTAATGTTGCTCTCATAAATACTGTGAACATACTACATGAATAATATAACAACTACTGAACAATGCTGAAATCGATTTATCTTTATATATGAATTCATGATTCCACAATTTTATTCCGTGCGAACATCGATTTGGAACGTGGAATCGGCGTATTTAAGCGAGTACGGTGTACTTCGTTAATTTTCGGGGGGGGGGGGGGTGGGGGGGGAGGGGGGGGGGACTTGCCTCCGTTTTTTTTTTATATTTTACATATCTACAGAGGAAAAATGTATTTACGCGTACATGCTTTTTTCTGTTCTAAAATGATGAATTAAATCGAATTTTATTAAAACTGCGCATTCGCAGCTATATACAACTTAATCAATACGATATAGAGGGTGGTGGGGGTGGCATGAAGGGCGTGGTTGCAGGGATACTACCGTAATGGTGTCCTTGAAAAAAACTGCGAACATTCTACTCTAATAATTCATTAAATACAGAACAATGTTGAAATCAATATATCTCTTAAAAAAGATTTCACAATTTCATGGTTTTTATCCCGCGTGTACATTAACTTCGAAAGGCGATTGTTCATATTTTAGCGAACTTTGTTAATTTTGGGGAAAAAAAGTACTTTTTTCTGATTGACTTTAAATTTTGGTTTTTAATAGTAGACATGTCAATGAACACTTTCAAGAAAAAAAATTCATTCTCGTTGTTAAAACTTAATTTTTTTTGCAATTTTTTCGGATTCAGAAAATTAGCACTGCAATATATATTTTCACCATCCTCATTTCCTTTCCCGACATACCGTTGCAATTTGGTTTGTTAAAACCTATTCCGAGCACTCCGGCATAAACCAAAAGCATGTATAGATCAGAAATTTAATCTGGAATGCATGGATACATACATTTGAAATATATGTATTGAAATAATGGAATTATTTCATTTTTTGTGTACCCAGTCGCGTCTGTAAATGTATATGCGTTATGCCGTCTTTGAGTCCGTGGGTCATGTTAGTTAATTTTGGGGAAAAAAAAGTACTTGTCTCCGATTTCATTAAAATTTTGCATATGGACAGAGGAAAGATTTATCTATGTGTACATGCATTTGTTTTTATTCTCGCTTCTAAAATGACGAAATAAATCGATTTTGATTTAAAAGCCCATTGTTGGCAATTTAAACCTAAAAACAACCTAAATTCATCCCTTTGAAAAATACCTTTAACTATTAATGGGAATTACACGAAGTGTACACCAATTATGTTCGACCAATGTAGTTTGTGAATATTATTACTTTAACAACGATCTGTGATTGTGTTTTGTCATAATCACAGTTTATAGATAAGAGGTGTATAAATCTGACCAGTGAAAATGTTCCCAATAATGTCATTTTGTTATCGATTTTATCACGTGACCTTGTTTGATAAATATGCATACGCCATAGGGCTGGCGTTTCTACTGAAGAGCCAATGATGGACAATTGGGGGTCTGTGACGATCTTGAAATCTCATTATAGCCAAAATATGCTCTCAGCGATGGGCAATGATGATGTAGAAATCTTATAAAAGCTCATATACATCATTAATGCGTGTTTGAGTGATCTCGAGGATCTAGAAACCCCAAATATGCCAACAAATGAATTCTTTATAATTTTGCTAACGAGGCTTATCTGTGACTAGTTTTTTTTTTATCAGATATGGCCATTTTCTAAAAGATCGAAGAAATCATTTAATACAAATATTCTGTCCATGTTTGGTGAAATTCTATTAATATAAACATACTCAGTTTGGTGATGACGATCTGATCAAAAATAAAGTCTCTACTTCCTAGCAAGCTTATGATAAATAAATAAATGTGACTTCCAATGTGATAACAAGTCAAACTATCGCCAAAAGGCAGAATATAGGTCCACTATCGAACACATCCAAGAACATGTGGTCATATACACTCTGTGCAAGTTTGGTAAGGATTGTTCAAGAAACGTGCCATCTATTATGTATCAAGGTGAATAGGATCTTTTGCCAATTCAGGTTCCATAACTCTGGCGTTACTGGTCCAATATAGCATCCGAGGTGCAAGTTTGGTTAAGATTGCTCATCAAGTAACGTGGTCTCTATCGCGTTAGCAAAAAAAATAGTATGATAATGGACCTTTGGAAACGGCCGAGCACGACACATACAAAATATTGCAGTCTCGGTTTGATTGAGACTGTTCATGAGTGGTAGTGAAATATGCTAGCTACCGCTCACGCCCTCTAGCCCCGGGTTGAGCAGAACTCAATATTAATAAAATCAACAGCACAAAATTTTAACCATCCCGAAGATGGCATGCATATGGCGGTGGACATGGAGTTAGCCCGGTCTGGTCCATTATCGACCACTCCCGAGAAACTGTGACCATATACATTCTTTCCAAGTTTGGTTTACATTGATCAAGACATGTGTCATCTAGAATGTTAAGAAGGCAATTTTTGGACGATGACGACTAACGCCGGACGATAGATAAAAGGCGATCACAATAGCATTTCGTGTTCAGGTTAGCTAAAAAGGTATCTGCAGTCTTTATCTAGGGAAACATAAAATCATGAAAATACCATAAACTCCAATTATAAATTTTATTAAAAATACTGGATTCTTATCCATACAAACATATAACTAAAATAATAAACAAATTATCACAGATTGCATCTGGCAAAGTATCATTAAACAAACTGTAACAAGTAGAAACTGTTAAGAACAATGACTAGCTAAATAATATTGAAACACACAAGTAACTATAATTACAAAAGTGTCACAAATATTTTTCATCAAATGTCAAGTACAGGTCCAAACAGTTTTAACAAAAAAGAGGGCCATGATTTTCATGAACCGCTTACCTGGCAAAAGTCGATGCCAGGGAGCCTGAGGCCACCTTTGGAGGCTTTACTGCTGCGTGAGAAGAAGGCATTTAAAATATGTTCTATTTTTAGCTCAGTGACCTAATTATGCAAGACGGAGTAGTCGTTTGAAGCAATTATCGACATATGTACGTATGACGAAAGGACTACGGACGGAGACCGATCAAAATAGCTCACCTTTACCACTTCGAGGTCAGGTGTGCTAAAAAGACTTATAATGCAATGTGATGATATATATATCTATTATATGATTCGAATCTCTGTTGTTACCTTTATGCTCAGATGTTGTTACCATTATGACCCCCAAAAATGGTGTTAACGTTATGGCCGAAGTTGTTATCTTTATGACCAGTGGCATTGTTACCTTTATGACACGCTGTTATCTTTATGACCGAAAGTTGTTACCTTTATGACCCATTGTTAACTTTATGCCCGTGTTACCATTATGGTTGCAACAGACGTTATTAGCTGATGGACGTTATTAGCGGTAGGAATGAAAAGCATTTGGTATGTGCAAACTGAAACCGAGGAACGTAAAGGATTTCTTAATTTCCTTAATATGTTACATTGTGGACCTGTTACATTGTGGACATGTTATTGTGAGCATATTACATTGTGGTGGACATGCTATATTGTGGACATACTAAAAGGCAGGAAAGGGGGCGTAAAATGTAATCACTGTCATCTTGACTAAAAAACGGTAAAGGGAGATAACTACAATAAATAAAAAGACAAACTGCAAGCCGCAGTTACTTCCCTTACTAAAGTAATGCCATGCTAATTATGCATATAGTGATGGATTTATGTGCGCGTAAGGAAGGCAGAGATCTAAGATTTTTGACTAGCGGGAGTTCCCTGAGAAGGAGGAAGTAATATCAATGCATTCTACGTGCATGATTATAGTGATGGGAACCTTGTTTTGGTGCATATAGTGAATAGGTGCGTTTTTCATGTGCACATAAGGAAGGGCAGATATTTAAACTCTCCGATTAGTTCTTTGAGAAGGGAAAGCATACAGTGATATTGATGCAGTATATTTATGGGGAAAACATGTTTCCCGTGCATATAGTAGTGGTGTAGTAAGCACTATGTTTTCGTCTAGGACACAACATGCCTGTAATCAATGTCCACTTATCATTATATGCTATATACTGGTATGTAACTGATAGATACTGCAATATCCTTAATACTGATTATAATATATAACACTGAGAGAATATATACTACTCAAAATTTGCTAAGAAACACTTGATCACGTGAGAGGTTTTGCTTCTTTCGTTACTTCTCATGAACAGACTCAATAAAACCGAGTCTGCTGCTTTATTCTCTTAATTGTGTTTGTTGCTTTCAAAGGATCACCTTTATCAGTATTTATTAGCTTAAGCCGGTGCTAGGGTGTGTGTGTGGGGGGGGGGGGGGGGGTGTCGGGGCGTGAGAGGAAGATGTTGCTTCTTTAATTAATTCTCATGAAAAGACTCAATAAAACGAATCTCTGCTTTATTCTCTTAATTGTGTTTGTTGCTCTCAAAGGATCACCTTTATCAGTTTTTATTCACGTTCATACTAGCGTTCGTTTAGTGCAGTGTGGCGGCTGTAAAATGTCTCCCCGTGCTACGAATCAGAAGTGTTATTTTTACTGGTCCTTTGGGACCAACGAGCCCAATATAGGTGACTTTGAAGTAGAATACAGCTTAAACCGGTGCTAGTGGGGGGGGGGGGGGGGGGGGGGGGGGGGGGGGGGGGGGGGAGCGTGAGAGGGAGATGTTGCTTCTTTAATTACTTAGACAAATTACTTTTTTGGTGGGGCTTTTTCCACGTACATGTAAATTTCTTAATGCTGGGACTGCAGAAAATTAAGAAATCTCAAATAACTTCAGTTAGCCTGAATATTTTGCTATAAAACTTTCACAATGTCTTAATTTACAATTATTCAACACATTAAACCCATTTTGGGATACAAATCAAATTTTTGATGCAGTAGAATTTTACATTGAAAATGCCTATCAAATACAACTATTTCGAATGCAATTTCTATTTCTAAACCGATTTAGTTTTATTTACCACTAAACATGTGTTTTTTCACAGATATACAAATTATTTAGGTATTAGTTGGATTTTGCCTGAAAATTTCAAAAATCCTTTGTTCGAAACAAGTGTACCGAATAATAAACATGGAAATTAAGTTGAAACTGAGTTGAGTAGCTGTGCACATAGAGGAATGATCCCCTGCTCTTATTATTGAGCAGAGTCCCGTGTTTCCTTCTTAACATGTCCGAAAGAGGGCCTCAGTGAAGATTAGTAATTTTACTAACTGGGCTACCCTCTTAAAATAAAGTCGTCAATTCAGTTCAGTTCGATACATGGAACGTCGCGTCTGAAGAATGAAGCAATGTAGTTAAGAGACCAGATAACGTTTTTCGCAGCTATGTGGCCCAAACCAGCAATCTTTACATTACAATGCATTTTTGCACAATAACACCAAGATCACTAATTACAGAAATAATAGTTATACTTTTCAAATGAAAACTCTCCATAAAACAACAAAGCTTACAGATATAACTGAAGTAGAACCAAGTTTAAATTTAAAAGTAAATTTTGAAAATGCTTTTATGATAATATGTAAACATAATTTACAACATAGAAAGATGCATTAAGAATAGATAATTAATCTCTAGGGTAATGCAGTTGCAAACACATTTAAAAGAAAAAAACATTTTTTGCTTATACCATCTTATTCATAAAATAAATATTTTACCAATTATATTTTATCAAGACAGTTAACAGTTGATTTTTCTGCTCATTTAATGGGAATTTTAATGAGAAACATAACAAAACTGAATTTGTTTTTAAAGAAACACATGGCAAAACTGAATTTGTTCTTTAAAGGGACAACGGGAAAAATTGAAAAAAAAAATTAACAGGACACATAGCAAAATTTAATTTGTTTTTAAAGGGACACAAGCAAAATTTAATTTTCTTTTTAAAGGGACAAAGGGCAAAATTGAAATTGCGTTTTTAAAGGGACACGTGGCAAAATTTACTTTGTTTTTTAAAGGGACAAATGGCAAATTGTTTAATTTGTTTTTAGAGGTACACATGGCAAAATTGAAATAATAATGTATAAAGGGGGAGAGCCTCTGTAAGATGTGTGTTCCTTTAAATGTTAATCTATGTAAAGTTGTAAATATGTTTAAATCGTAATTGTTCAATATGAGTATATGCATGGACATATTACATGTTACATCATCATACCGATGCTATACTTGAACCAGCATGTATGTATCTGTTCCTCATATTGAAGTATAATATACCGTAAACTGGTAATTCAGTCATAGCATGGCTGGGTGTCCATACATATATGTATACACATTTTGTTTAAAGGGACACATTACAGTCTTGATTTTTTAAAACCACACGGTGTCCCGCTAGTTTTTCTACACAATATGCATTTGTGCTGATTATATTGTGGCAATTACATTTTAAACCTATGATATAATAAAAGGAGAAAATGAACTCAAAACGTACTTAATTAGAGTGTTATTTTTTTAGAAAAACAGATGTCTCCCTCCCACTGCACAACCTTGTTAAGGTAAGTTTGATAGTGGATAGGGCACAGCATTGTTAAGATATGTTTGGAAGTGGATAGGGAAAATTTTCTGATAGCATTTAAGATGTGTGGACAAGTGTTTTTTATGTATTAATATCTACAAAATTCAAGATTGCCGTGTGTGCCCTTTAGAACATAAATCTTGTATGTTTGTACACATATTTTTCTTAAAACATACATTTGTATATTTGTATTAAATGTTTGTAACATGTATAAATCAAATAAACAAGAAGCCCAAGAGGGCCTGTATCTCTCTACTCGCTATATGGCATCCATGGTGGTGGGGTGGATAGAAGGATTGTGTGCCAGATATGGCAGTATCAAACTAGTTTTTGTAAGGCGTCTTCAACTACCAAGATAAAGGGGGAGGGATGTATCTGGCTCAAGTTTGGCTAGCTTTAAAACAACTCAAAATTTCATTAATATAAAAACTCAAACCAAGTTTGACAAGTGACCCAGGGGCGGGGTAAATTTTACCCCAAGGCCATCATTTGAACAAACTTGATAGAGGACCATAAGCTGAGTGTAAATACAAAATATTAAACCTTTAGCTCTTGTAGTTTCAGATGTATGTCTATGTAAAACTGACCCCTGGTGATGTGCCAAATTTGAGCCCAGTGTCACCATTTGAACACAGTTGGTAGGGAATCTATCACTGTTAATAAATAAAAAATATTAAACGTTTATCTCTTGTAGTTTCAGAAGAAGGGCCCCTAAGCTCCGAATTAAAGAAAAATGAACCAAGGTTTCTTACAAGAAAAAAAACTTTACAAAATGTACATATG
Organism: Cyrtodaria siliqua; assembly: GCA_037043455.1. Taxonomy (NCBI): domain Eukaryota; kingdom Metazoa; phylum Mollusca; class Bivalvia; order Adapedonta; family Hiatellidae; genus Cyrtodaria; species Cyrtodaria siliqua. The sequence goes on from JAWPHD010010335.1 coordinate 59,695, forward strand.
TTTAACTAATAATCTGGTGAAGTTTGGTAAAGATCGGACAAAGTATCGCAATTTTCGTCAATTCAAAGGCAATAACTCAGATATTACTAGTTCGATCTGACTGGTTTTCAAACTCTTTCGAGCTTTTATTGACATTAATAATCTTCTGGTAAAGTTTGGTAAAGATCGGATAAAAAATGGAGGCGCTAGAGTGGTTACAATACAAAACATAGCAATATTCGTTAATTCAAGGGCAATAACTCCGGTGTTGCTACTCCGATCTGGCTGGACTTCTACCTCGACTGAACTTACATTGAAGGTGCTAGAGTGTTGACATCAAAAAGTTAACGGACGACAGACAAAAGACCATACTGGCCTTTGGTCAGTAGATCTAAAACAGCGTATTACTTAAACTTATGTTAAAATCATTTAATGTTTACCAACGCTTACATAGTTATCAATATTTGGTCAATATACGGATCTTTTGCCCATTTGCAACCTTGCAAATGGTACTGCTTTTATCGCGCTGTAACCTGGTTGTCTGTGGTTTCTAACAGAAATTCGTTGTTCGCCAGATTTCCCACTACATAGGACGTCAGGCAACCGTCCAAACAAATTGGTATTTTTTTGCGACTGTTTACCTTCCAATGTTTATTACACACACATGCGTTTTTAGCTGTACTGTCAATCGGCCAACATAGCTTATGGGATGACTTGTTGTTCGTCGGCCGTCCATCTGTCCGTTAACTAAAGGATCACCTTTATCAGTATTTATTTGTGCATTGTGAACACTACAGGACCTTCATAAAATATTTCAACTAGAATTATCGTCAAAGATTACAACGATTCTGAAGATCATCGACAAGTGTTATAACAGAGTTAGCACGCGTGTCATAGTCCGTATGTATCATTTATTTATATGTAACGACTCGACGTATATGTACAGAATGTCTCGACACCACTGTAATACAATAGAAGCCCAGTTTGGATATCTTATGACATGAACGTTTTTACAATCCCTTTCACAAGAGCTCTGCATATCGGGCATTTTTGCATGGCAGAGGCACACTCCGCACACGTGACTAAGTGTCCACATGGGAGGAAGACGATGCATACCGGCTTGTCAAAGCACACTTTACAAATCGCCTGTTCCAGCATTCTATCATACTCTGCCTTTATTGACTTTGCGTCTTTTTTTTCTAGTGTACTTGAGTGCTTTTTATCTGAAATAGGAAAAAACAATGTGTTCATATACTAATTAAAGCATCTGCGAATTACTAGGGAGAACTAAGGTGAGGGTGTGGGTCTATGATTAAATCCACACCGCCAGCTCCCATAGGTCCCTGCAATAACTACAACAAAATGGATGTTTTAGTCCCCAATGTGATTTGGTTTTGGTCGGGTTGAGACTCCGGCATATTGTATGCGACATAAATGAGGATTTTTTGTGTGTGATATTTGCCAATCAACACTTTTCAAACAATTGCCCCCTCCACCTTCGGCACCCCTTCCCCAATATTTGAAATGTTCCTATGTCATTATTGAAATTACAAAAAAAAACGCTCTCTGCTCTCTCAATGTGGCATTCACAAATACAATCAATGAAATATAATTTAAGAATTAAAACATACATACATTTTAGACAATTTAATACAACAATTCAGACGTGACCAAAACAAATGTATAGGTTTAAAATTGACGGCAATGTTGACGGGCATGACATGATAGATGTCCTGTGTGTATGGGGTTCTTCTATTTTGTTGAATTATATATTACATTGGTTCACATTCCAACACTGCAACACTGCGAAACTATTTACGTTACACACATATACGGATTGCATAATTATTTCAATAATACCATGGTATGAACAAATATAGCTACGTTTAATAGATAGTGGGTCTCTTTCTGAATTAGATACTGGATTACGTGTAACTTGTGCAACTGGCAACCACAAAACACAGAAACAAACAGGCAAACAGACAAACAAGAAGGCAAAAGCAATAATAAATGCAAACGACATCACAAACACAAAAGGGTTGACAATAGGGCTATCGCCTTGGAACGGTCAGTGGCAAAGTAGGCCACTGAGGATTTAAACCGGTTCTAGGGTGCACCAAACCTCACACTTACCCTACTGTCACCCCATTAAAATAGGACAGTGTAAATAAAGAAATCCCAGCCATGATCTAATCTCTAACCAACAAGGCAGCATCAATAGGCAATATAAGTAAAACACAAATATGCTCGTGTAAATATAATACAAAGAACAATAGCCTAGAAAACCACAATGAAGGTACTCACTGACTTGGCAGTAGCCAGAGCAACAAGAGAAAAAACCATTAAAGGCACGACAAGAAAGATCATAGACAAAACATCAAACGCCACCGTCCCAATGGGCTTTATGTAGACAATGGGCTTCATCATAGGGTCCACAGCCTGCCCGGTCATCGTCCAATTAAAGAGGAAAGCATAGTTGCGAACTATTTTGTGGAATTTGTATTGCTGACGCAGAGTGTAACCGAAGAGGTGAAAGATTTATTTAAAAAACTTTTTTTTTGTACCCTTGCTTTGTTGGTCAGTCCGTGGACTCTCTACTTTTGGTCTTACTTCTCTCTGTGAACGCAGTGTTGTTGATGTTGACCGTCCAGCTTCATTTTGTGAACTCTGTGTTGTTGACGTTGTTTGTCTTGCTACATGTTGTGGGTTGGTGGCAGTAATTCCTTGAGTATTAATAGCTAACTGACCAAGTGCATTTGCAAGAGCTAAGGCATTTGCTTTATCTTCGAGTTCGAGTACCTTTGTCACAATGTTGGTAGATGAGATTCCAGACCGTCCTGTAAATATGTAACAGTGCTCAAATGGAAAAGTGGATAAAGTCTACTCACGCTTATAAAGCTACGAATAGTATCATTTAGTAGCACTAATAATAATAGTTGTCCTTAAGGAACCATTTTCAGCCTATTGTATTTAGAGGGGGATAGCATTTATATAGGTAACTGTAAATCACTGTAAGACATACAATAAAAAACAATTGTGTGAGGAAATGGTGGTAGTTAGTTTTGTTTCAGTTGATGAGGTTCAACAATGAAATATTTTTATATACCTTAGTTTATCGGAAATATATCATGTAAGCAGTAAATAAGCAAGTTTTCCATGCATTTTCAATGATCATTCAGCGTTGAGAAAAACGTCCTTAACATAGGAAAGAGTAGCTATAGTTTGTTTAATGTATAACATTACCAGTTTCTCTAAGTATTATTTCGATTGCTTGTTTGACGATTGTCTGTGTATATCCCATCTCTAATACACGCTGTGCAGCTCCGGTCAGCAGAATATTGTTTATTTCTTCTTTGAGAATGTAGTTGGCTGCGATAGAAAGAAATATGAGTCATAAAATAGAAGTATTGAAATAAGTATAAAAGTCGAACAGGAAATGCAGCTTTCACAGAACACAGTAAACCCAAAATCACGCAAAAAGACAAACATGAATGGCAATAATAATAACCAATAAAGACATATGACATCACAAACACAAAAATGGTTGACAATAAGGCTACCGCCTTGGAACTGTCAGTGGCAAAAACGGCCTTTGTGGGTTCAAACCAGGTTCTAGGGTTCACCAAATCTCACACTTCACCTACTGTCATCCCAATAAAACGGGATATGGTAAATAAAGAAATCCCCACCATGAACTATTCTCTAACCAACAAGGCAGCATTAATAGGGAATATAAGTAAACCAAAAAGATGCTCATGTATATAGGAATACAAAACACAATAGCCTAGAAAGTCACAAAGAAGGTACCCAATGACTTGGCAGAAGCCAGAGCAACAAGAGAATAAACCATTAAGGGCACGACAAGACAATATTGCAGACAAACATCAAACGGCACCGTCCTTTTGGGTTTTAAGTAGACGTGAAAATGATCATGACCAAGAATCTTAAGACGTTTGTAAATCACATCAAAATAGAAGTCAGGTTGTGATAGTCCTTGTCGCAGAAGAGTCCTTAAATTACTTTTATATTGGGAAAGAAAATCAGGGTTACGGTAATATAATGTTGCAAAGGTTTTAGGAAGTTTATGGTAACGGTAGCCCTGATGGAGTAGGTTTTTAATTACACAACGATTACGAGTACAAGCTCTAAAAAATGAAATAGATGAGACTCATATATCTCATAGGAAGTTGCTTGGGAAACATCCCCATCTAATTGAGGATAATTAACAATGTCAAAATTGAAATCATCTCTCTTGTCATAGATTTTGCTAATTATTTCACCATTTTCAATAGAGAGATGTAAATCGAGAACAGAAGCGTTAATATCAGAAATATTAGCTTTGTTAGGTTGAAGCTCTTTAGGATATATATTATTAACGATAGTAGAAACGAAAGGGTTGTCAATGTTCAATATGTCATCCAGATATCGAGAGGTGTCATTGAAGGCTTCAATAACATCTGCCTGGGTATCTGGTGAAAGACTCAACAAGAAATCTCTTTCATAATAATATAAAAACAAATTTGCAACAAGGGGTGCACAGATCGTACCCATAGGGATACCAACAATTTGTCTATAAACGGTAGTTCAATACCGGACAAAATATCTAATAGAAAAATAAGTGATTCACAAACTTCATGGCAATCCCACATAGTGTAATTTTCCAAACTACCGTTAGTAAAAAACGATTTAATATTGTTACAGGCCAAAAATGTAGTATTTTCCCTAGCAAAAGTTTTTTGAATGGGAGCAATAAGCTTGTCTTTGATAAGGTTTTGTGTTAAAGTTGTATATAGTGTAGAAAAATCATAAGTACCTATAGATGAAGCTTGAGGTTTATTAAATTTTTTATCAAGAACGTCGGCTGAATTTTTAATAGACCAAAATAAATTATATTACATCTATACTTCGGACCTTTAGAAAACAAATGCCGAATACGTTTATCTATAATATCAAAATTACCAGTAATTACATGACCGGCCGGAGCATAGCAAAATTTAGATGTTCTACACTCGCATTCATTAGGAGTGTTATTTACTATATCAAGGTCAGACATTATTTTGTTGTAGTTGGAAATATAATTTTTTGTTAGTACTTATAACAAATTACAGGATTTTCAGTATTTTTGAAATATTTGGGAATGGATTCAACAACACGATTATCTCGAAAAATACTTGGTATATCAAAAAAATCAATGCCTTATTAAGATAAAAAAAGTTTAGTAAATGTTTGACGTGATCAGACTCCTTGTCAATATGGAGTCGGAGAACATGCTGTGTATAGGTTTGAATTATGAGGCAGTGTTATACAAAGGATGTGTTCGAATGAAAATGTTGCCTGCTTCCTCGTCAATCAGCTTAAATAAAGAAATGGATAGAGAGGTGAGACAAGAAAGCATCGAGTGCTTTCCACACTGTTTAAAAATAGTATGTAAATCAGCGACTGACATAGTAATACGTGTGATTTCCGTTTGATGTTACCATTACCTCTACAACCATGAGACCAAGATTTACGCTTTCGAATGGAAAATATAGCAAAAATGTCAACATAATCCACTTTTGAAATAGTTGTTTATCCACTTTAGTTCTGCTATATGTCCAGCTTTTATTTTAAAGTTTTTGATTGCATCATTAATATATTCAACAGGTTGAACAGTGACGTTACTAAAACTATGACCTGGCCGACGAAAGTGTTGTTACAAGTAATTTTTTAACTTTTTGGGATTGCTTGCATTATATTTATGCTCACGGAATCGAATTTCTAAAGACCGACCTGTTTGCCAACTTATTGAATACCACAACATGGTGCATTTCAAGTCAAAACATATACGACGTGAGAAGTACGTTAATCAACATTTGAAGCTAGACATACATTAAATGTCCTACCATTAACAGTTGATTTAATATGGACTTGCAAGATAAATAATTGCTTTTTACTAATAGAAGGAAACATTCTGCGTCTAGATGATTGAATTAAACGATGTCTGAATGGAGACGTTACGTGATGTTTTCTCAAAACAGGTGATCCAAGACGTGTTAAAGAAACATTTGAGCCGTTATTAAAAATCCGCGTACAATTATTGGAAAGAACATGGTATGAGGTTACCGAATGAAGAATTAAAGGAGTAAGACGTACACATGGCTTAGGTATAAGAAATGTGGAGTTATTATGCGGAATTTGTATAGATGACGCAGAGAGTAACCGAAGAGGAAAAATATATATTTTAAGTGTTTTCGTTACCGAAACTTATATTTTATATACTGTTTTACGAACATTGTTTGCAATTTATCTTAACTTATGTATAACTATGTTCGATTCAATTACATAGTCTTTCTTAAAACAAATATATGCGTTTTCAGAAATGTTGAGTTTCAACTTAGACGTGATTATAAAACTGTTCTACAAGAGTTTATTTAGGCGAGTTTTCTGAATTGGTATCACTGTTTAATGATATGTCATAGAACGTATCGTTATATCTCCCAATTCTGTTATATATCATTTTTTTTATAAAATATTTCCATTTAAGTGCTTTATTTTCATATACGGTTTACAGGTATGTACTCACTTGACACTATGTGAACATTGTGTACTGGTTGTCTCCGATGAAGGCTTTAATTGCAATATCAATTTTAATAGCAACAAATATTGCGCTCACGGTTGAATGAATACTGAAATGGGGATCCCATGGAAGCAACAAACACAAACATGAGAGAAAAGTAGCAGCGGTTTTATTGAAACGATTCATGAGAGATAATATAAGGTGCAACACCACTCACGCCCCGTAGTACTGCGCTGCCTTAAGCGGTATTCTATTTTAAAGCCACACAGATTGGGATTGATGAAAAAGAAATGTTTGATTAATAATATCTCACATTTAAACTGAAATGTGAACTACTTACATGCACCGCCTACAGCGCCTGCTTGTTCTTCGTCCTATTGGAATAAAACATAACCCAATCAAAGAATACGAGCTATGACAAAAATATTTAATTTATTAGGCCATTCTTGTTTTGCACTTGAATTTTAAAGCATTACACAGGAACAGAAGGATACTAAAACAAAATTAAATGGAATCGATATGTTAAGCACTGTGCGATTGAAATCACATTCCGTTTCCCCTTCCGTTTTTGTCTAGTATTCATATAAACTTTCATTAATAGCTGGTACCTGAATTACAAAGAATATTAGTATGACAGGCGACTAGATTGTGTAGGTGGATAGGACTGCAGAGCGGCTGCTGTGAGACTTATGCCAATGATGCATTCAATTACCACTACATGAAGGTTAATGTTCATATTCATGTTTTTTGTAGTTATAAACGATGTGTGAAATTCATAAATTTTGTGCTGTATTTATTCAGGGCTCTGACCCATATCGCAATACAATATACAAGAAAACAGTGATACAAAGCCGGTCAGAACAGTTACACAAGGAAACAATAAGGGGAATGAATATGATAAAAATAAACGAACAGTGTGTAGATGTTAGAATTTTTTTATTTGTATTTGTCAACAAAGTACATTTATCATGAAAGATTTGAGCACTACATAAACTAGTCATCATGAGACAAAATAAACATGTTTTTAATTTTTGCATCTGTGTTGTATAATGTTATAATATGAATATGATAGACATCTGAAATAATATGTGTAATGGATCATTAAATAGAATGTTGTTTAGTTTGAACATATTTATTTTACATCGATTGTCAAGCAAATTATTGCAACTTAGATTAATCACTCTTGATGACTTCCTGGATATAACTAGTATTAAGCAATGTGGATTAATTATCACGCTCTACCACTGGACCAGGCACTCCACTTAGAAGAATGTTATTCATGATTAGAATGTGAGGAATTGGGAAAATATCATGGTAAGAATATGAAGAATTTGTAAATTATCATAGTTATAAACAAAAAGACAACTTAAGGATAATATAATAGCCATTGGAGCGTCTGTGAAGGTAATCTCAGTTTTAGCAATGTAAATTTACATTAGAAGAAAGGGTTTACTGTTAGATGTTTGTTATCTGATAAGTAGTTCATGACAATAAACTTGCAGTGGAACAGACCTATTCAAACTCTTTAGAAGATGCTTCAGTTAAAGTTTCATCAGCTCTGTTTAATGATTGAATATGCGTTGCTTATTTTAAAATCAGACATCACTAAAAAGAGATACGTATATAGCTTTACACATAAACAGTTAGTAATATTATTCTTAAAATTAATATTAATTATTGAAAAAATGCAAGTTATGTAGTAAAACAAAAGGGGCGCCATGAGCGTTTAAAAAAACAAGATTGACATTTGTCCCTTTAATAAAGTTTAACATCAATCAATAGTTAGTGACAATAACGATTTGGAACCAGCTGTATTCGTATGCTGAGAAAGAATTATAGACTGTTTCCCTGAAATTGATACCTAATTCAAGTAGAAAAAGACCAATACATTTAGATCTACACCAATTACCAACCAATCAGCGGGCAGGGAAAAAGTTAAAGGTAAATTCGGAGCTATTACACAGAATCTCTTAATTTTGATTGGTTGTCAAGGTAAACAAACCAAAACATCTTGCTAAAAAAATAAAATTCAACTTTTGAAGAGTACTTATAAAGGTCAAATCATACATGTATGCAATGTATTCATAATAGGTTGCATAATCAAAGAATGAAGTATATTTTACATTTTCCTCATGTTTCTACATGCAAGTAGGTGGGTCAGCACCATCCGACCCAAACAGCTTTTTCAAAACATACTCAATGTATGGCTTCCGTATGTTTTGTTGATAAAACTAATATAGGTCTTTCAAAACAAGTAATAAAAAATATAGCTTCCTATATTAGGGAACTCAGTACAGAGCTTAGAGCTATAAGGTAGGCCTATGGAAAATGAATTGGTGTAGTATGACCTAAAATGCCTGTATACCAATTTGACTGCGGTTCGGTATTCTAACTAGAATACAGTTGTTTTATGAACAGTAAAATTACGTTGATACACAGTCCACCTACTATAGCAAATTTATGAAGCCAGGATAAATATACTTCGAAAGTAACGAACACAAACAAGAGAAGAAAGTAGTAGACTCGGTTTTATTAAGTCTGTACATGAGAGTTAATATACGACGCAACACTTCTAACGCCTCATAACTACTTTAAGGTCATAGTGACTGGACTCGGTGATCACAAAACTTTATCAGTATGTAATAACACTACTGATTCGTAGCGCGGGGTAACGTTTTAAGGCGTTCTCTAAAAGCACGCTTCAATACATACAGTAAAGTGATTGTTGAGGAAGCAACGACCATAAACAATGAAGAAAGAAGAAGGCAAAATAACACAATGCAACCCTTTTAGATCCAACTCTTAGGTCGCCTTAAATAACAAAAACACGTAGCGTGCTAAGATAGGTAATAGATAGAGTCTGGTATCAGCAAGATGGCTTATTTAAACACCGAGATGGGCGTAGCCCATCGAGGTGTTTAAATAACCAACGAGCTGAGACAGACTCTATCTTTTTTGTAGCATGGTGTACTGAGTAACACTGCGACGTCATAGTGACCGTACTCTAAATTCCAATATCCGGTAGTTGTAGTACGGTTAAGCCACGCCCCTTTAGTTAACCTAAATTAAACGATTTAATGCTCTGCATTCATCAAAGGAAATGTCACCGACCATGCTACAATTAGATATAGTGTTCATGTTGACAAGCGCATCTCAAGCAGCTAAGCCCGGTTCTAGGTAAATTGATGTCTCGCATAAATACTCGTATATAAGACGATAAATACGAACCTACAGCTCAATCTTGTTCCTCAGGTTTGGTAAGTATGTTCATCTTGGGTTTGTCTGTAGACTTACATTATATCGCCACGAAGATTTACTTACGTCTTGGGTTAACAAATGTACCAAGTTTATGTACTCCTCGCCCTTTATCTTTTTGACATATACGCACTGCCTGGACCATCGGGCGTGCTCTATCCAGGGATTGTCTTCCTGGGTCCAGTGGCGAAGACCTACGTAATATATGAAACTGTATACCAGTGATGAGACATGTGCGGTTTACTTTATTAGTTCTTTGAGATACATCAATTTGAAAACGTTGATATAAATATTTCACTCGGCTATTTTAGCCAAAGGCTCCTGGCTGATCAGACAGCAGAGGCTCAGGAGTCAAAATCAGCAGAGACACCAAGTTCAATATCATAATATGTTCAGTAAGCAGAGGCTCAGGAGTAAAAATCAGCAGAGACACCAGGTTCAATATCACAATATGCTCAGTAAGCAGACGCTCAAGAGTCAAAATCAGCAGAGACATCAGGTTTAATATCACAATATGCTCAGTCAGCAGACGCTCAAGAGTCAAAATCGGCAGAGACATCAGTTCAATATCACAATATGCTCAGTCAGCAGAGGCTCAGGAGTCAAAATCAGCAGAGACACCAGGTTCAATATCACAATATGCTCAGTCAGCAGACGCACAGGAGTCAAAATCAGAAGAGACACCAGGTTCAATATCACAATATGCTCAGTCAGCAAACGCTCAAGATTCAAAATCAGCAGAGACACCAGGTTCAATATCACAAAATGCTCAGTCAGCAGTGGCTCAAGAGTCAAAATCAACAGAGACATCAGGTTCAATATCACAATATGCTCAGTCAGCAGAGGCTCAAGAGTCAAAATCAGCAGAGACACCAGGTTCAATATCACAATATGCTAAGTCAGCAGATACTCAAGAGTCAAAATCAGCAAAGACATCAGGTTCAATATGACACTATGCTCAGTCAGCAGCGACTCAAGAGTCAAAATCAGCAGAGACACCAGGTTCAATATCACGATATGCTCAGTCAGCAGAGACTCAAGAGTCAAAATCAGCAGAAACACCAGGTTCAATATCACAATATGCTCAGTCAGCAGAGGCTCAGGAGTCAAACTCTGCAGAGACACTAGGTTCAGTATCACAGTATGCTCAGTCAGCAGAGGCTCACGAGTCAAAATCAGCACAGACACCAGGTTCAATATCACAATATGCTCAGTCAGCAGACACTCAGGAGTCAAAATCAGCAGAGACACCAGGTTCAATATCACAATATGCTCAGTCAGCAGACTCAAGAGTCAAAATCAGCAGAGATACCAGGTTCAATATCACAATATTCTCAGTCAGCAGAGGCTCAGGAGTCAAAATCAGAAGAGACACCAGGTTCAATATCACAATATACTCAGTCAGCAGAGGCTCAGGAGTCAAAATCAGCAGAGACACCAGGTTCAATATCACAATATGCTCAGTCAGCAGAGACTCAAGAGTCAAAATCAGCAGAGACACCAGGTACAATATCACAATATGCTCAGTCAGCAGAGGCTCAGCAGTCAAAATAAGCAGAGACATCAGGCTCAATATCACAATATGCTCAGTCAGTAGAGGCTCAGGAGTCAAAATCAGCAGAGACACCAGGTTCAATATCACAATATGCTCAGTCAGCAGAGGCTCTAAAGTCAAAATCAGCAGAGACACCAGGTTCAATATCACAATATGCTCAGTCAGCAGACGCTCAAGATTCAAAATCAGCAGAGAGACCAGGTTCAATATCACAATATTCTCAGTCAGCAGAGGCTCAGGAGTAAAAATCAGCAGAGAAACCAGGTTCAATATCACAATATGCTCAGTTAGCAGAGGCTCATGTGTCAAAATCAGCACAGACACCAGGTTCAATTTCACAATATGCTCAGTCAGCAGAGGCGCTGGAGTCAAAATCAGCAGAGACACCAGGTTCAATATCACAATATGCTCAGTCAGCAGAGGCTCAAGTTTCAAAATCAGCAGAGACACCAGGTTCAATATCACAATATGCTCAGTCAGCAGACGCTCATGGGTCAAAATTAGCAGAGACACCAGGTTCAATATCACAATATGCTCAGTCAGCAGATGATCATGGGTCAAAATTAGCAGAGACACCAGGTTCAATATCAAAAAATGCTCAGTCAGCAGAGGCTCAGGGGTCAAAATTAGCAGAGACACCAGGTTCAATATCACAATATGCTCAGTCAGCAGATGCTCATGGGTCAAAATCAGCAGAGACATCAGGTTCAATGTCGCAGACGCTCATGGGTCAAAATCAGCAGAGACATCATGTTCAATGTCACAATATGCTCAGTCAGCAGAGGCTCAGGAGTCAAAATCAGCAAAGACATCAGGTTCAATATCACAATATGCTTAGTCAGCAGAGGCTCAGGAGTAAAATCAGCAGAGACATCAGGTTCAATATCACAATATGTTCAATCATCAGAGGCTCAATTGTCAAAATCAGCAGAGACACCAGGTTCAATATCACAATATGCTCAGTCAGCAGAGGCTCAAAAGTCAAAATCAGCAGAGACACCAGGTTCAATATCACAATATGCTCAGTCAGCAGACGCTCAAGAATCAAAATCAGCAGAGACACCAGGTTCAATATCACAATATGCTCAGTCAGCAGAGGATCAGGTGTCAAAATCAGCAGAGACACCAGGTTCAATATCACAATATGCTCAGTCAGCAGAGGCTCAGGAGTCAAAATCAGCAGAGACACCAGGTTCAATATCACAATCTGCTCAGTCAGCAGAGGCTCAGGAGTCAAAATCAGCAGAGACACCAGGTCCAATATCACAATATGCTCAGTCAGCAAACGCTCAGGAGTCAAAATCAGCAGAGACACCGGGTCCAATACCACAATATGCTCAGTCAGCAAACGCTCAGGAGTCAAAATCAGCAGAGACACCATGTTAAATATCACAATATGCTCAGTCAGCAGAGGCTCAAGAGTCAAAATCAGCAGAGACACCAGGTCCAATATCACAATATGCTCAGTCAGCAAACGCTCAGGAGTCAAAATCAGCAGAGACACCGAGTCCAATATCACAATATTCTCAGTCAGCAAACGCTCAGGAGTCAAAATCAGCAGAGACACCATGTTAAATATCACAATATGCTCAGTCAGCAGAGGCTCAAGAGTCAAAATCAGCAGAGACACTAGTTTCAATATCACAATATGCTTAGTCAGCAGAGGCTCAGGAGTCAAAATCAGCAGAGACACCAGGTTTAATATCACAATATGCTCAGTCAGCAGAGGCTCAGGAATCAAAATCAGCAGAGACATCAGGTTCAACATCACAATATGCTCAGTCAGCAGACGCTCAGGAATCAAAATCAGCAGAGACATCAGGTTCAATATCACATTATGCTCAGTCAGCAGAGACTCAAGAGTCAAAATCAGCAGAGACACCAGGTTCAATATCACATTATGCTCAGTCAGCAGAGACTCAAGAGTCAAAATCAGCAGAGACACCAGGTTCAATATCACAATATGCTCAGTCAGCAGAGACTCAAGAGTCAAAATCAGCAGAGACACCAGGTTCAATATCACAATATGCTCAGTCAGCAGACGTGAAGACATTATAATGTTCGGACAGCGATAAAAAACATGTATCGAACCAATTATTCCAATACTGAATTTGGCGAAGAAACGTATAACTAAGCCGGAACACTGCGGCATATGCAAACCTTCGCGTTATAATGGGCATGCCTACACGTTTAATGAAAAAGAAAACGTTGACCGGCATACCACCCACTCTCAGATTGCATGAACTATTTATGAGTTATATACAAACATTATTTAGTAATCCATGCACATACAAGACTTATCACTCGCAATTATGGTTGTCTAGTTTCCCATCGGCATTTTTACCACTGCACGTTCCAAAGTGTTAGTGGTTGACTATGGGTTGACTGTGGGTGCGTTTTAGTGGTTGACTGTGGTTGCGTGTTAGTGTTTAACTGTGGGTGCGTGTTAGTGGTTGACTTTGGGTGCGTGTTAGTGGTTGACTGTGGGTGCGTTTCAGTGGTTGACTTTGGTTGCGTGTTAGTGGTTAACTGTGGGTGCGTGTTAGTGGTTGACTATGGGTTGACTGTGGGTGCGTTTTAGTGGTTGACTGTGGTTGCGTGTTAGTGTTTAACTGTTGGTGCGTGTTAGTGGTTGACTTTGGGTGCGTGTTAGTGGTTGACTGTGGGTGCGTTTTAGTGGTTGACTGTGGTTGCGTCTTAGTGGTTTACTGTGGGTGCGTGTTAGTGGTTGACTTTGGGTGCGTGTTAGTGGTTGATTGTGGGTGAGTGTTAGTGGTTGATTGGTCTTTGAATGCTATATTTCCTGGTCGACTTTTATATCTACTTACACCTGCTTTTTATAATGTCTTCCACATTCATTGCTGGGTAACAAAACACACAGTGTATTACACATTGCGTTAATAAACTAGTAAGTAAGTAAAAAGACTGTAATCTATATTACTTACTTACTAGTATAGTATAGTAACTATGCAGACAATACTACTGTGTAGAGTAATACAGCAAACTAAAATCAGAATTGTAATCATCGTGGTTTAATATATGTTACATTAGCCAAAAGTTATTCAAAACGAGCTCGTTTGTAGTTTTGAAAACTTTTACGAACGCATTTTGTTTTTTGCTTTACCATGTTTACTGCGGAAAAGTCAATATTAAGTAAAAACGTGGTTGTTGACTTTCGTTTCAACGCAAAGCGCGTTAAACCTCATGTATATCGCTGATTATTAAACGGTTTATTGAAATTTAAAACAAGAACGAAACTATTCCTACTTGTTTGACGCATTCGGTAGGAAATCATTCTAAATCATAAAAACAAACAGCAGTGTGTAATGTGCTCTGAGTTTCATGTACATACACACGTTTTTTAATTAGTCTCTCTCTCTCTCTCTCTCTCTCTCTCTCTCTCTCTCTGTTTTAAAGCAATCATTAATTTGGTAAGTAAACATGTATCTGAGAAGCAATTTAGTACTATAAATAACTTACCAATTCCACAGTAGAAACATCTCACTGCATCGCCTGTTCCTATCAGTAGAATTAAACATTATATGTTATATTTGTTTTAATATATTATTCTGTATAGTGGAATTCAAACGTTAATTTGAATAATAGTGTGTTATTTGTGTTTCAGTTTAACATGATATTTAAATTGTGGAATTGTGTACTACTTAATAGTTGTTAATTTCTCTTTCAGAATTTTAAATGAAAGAAAAATGAAAAAAAATATCTGCTCCAACTTACGTTAAACCAACACACATACACTATAAAACGTGTTATTTTTGATACTCATTACTTTTAAACTTCTTCTGATTTTGCAAATTTGCATTCAACCTTTATCCAAACTTATAATCACAGTGCAACACTTGTGCCATTACGCATTTATAGTAAAACAAACTAAGAAATAGAATTCAATATAGGGATGTGGAACCGCTCTGAAATACAATGTTAAGAACAGATTAACGCCTTTTATTAAATACCTAACGATTGGACAATAATTTGAAATAACGTGAAATGGACATCGGATCAATTACATATAGCATTAAGGCAACAAGAGTATTTTCTTATTTCATTGATGGACAGAGACAATAATTCAACTTCAACATGTATAATATTCCTTTAACAAATATGCTATCATAGTTACGTTAATACAATAATAAGTGTAAGTGGTCTGGTTCCTTATTAATGAGTTTGTGAACACACCTGCGAAAAAGAACCCAGCATCGGCCATAACATCTGCGGACTGACCTATATTGTTGGGCCATCCTTGGAAACTGACAAGCCTAACCAACTTCGCTGCATAGCTCGGGTATTTAGGCTGCTCT
Source organism: Cyrtodaria siliqua (assembly GCA_037043455.1). Classification (NCBI taxonomy): domain Eukaryota; kingdom Metazoa; phylum Mollusca; class Bivalvia; order Adapedonta; family Hiatellidae; genus Cyrtodaria; species Cyrtodaria siliqua. Next base: position 75,356 of record JAWPHD010010335.1, read on the forward strand.
GTGTTTACAGCTGAAGAAAAAGTAGGCCTATCATTATTAATACAAGCATGTGCATACTTATCGTACAAATGGCATCAATAATTAGCAGTTGTCTAAGTTAATGTCGTACAGTACCGCTATTTTTAAGTTTCTTTTAGTAACATTCATATGAAGATTTAATTAAAATTAAGTGTTTGAATTGACGCTATGTTTTGAAGTTACGCAATAAGTATTCTTATTCGTAAGAACCTAAATAAGTTCAACATATAATTCTTGTGAGCAGTAGATATTTTCAAATAATATTTAAAACTCAAATAGCAACAACCACTACATATCGAAAAAACCCAACAACAGCTAAGTTGGGAGCCATTAATTTATACCTGATGACGTTGTACTGTGCTGAGAAGTGGTTGGTGCGATTCGTGCCTCGCTATTTCTTCCAACGAATAATATAAAGATATAAAATAAACTTACCTGTTAGTAATTCGAAAGCATGACCTTATGAATAACTGTAATTAATTACGTGTAGCTATCTGTTTATAAATAGCCATGGGAAATCCAATAATTAGATCAAAATAGCTATGATTAGTTGTGTACCTGATGATGGTCATGTTTGTTTGTTGATTATGATAATTACTAAGTAGCAGGTAGTTATCATGTTACATATTCGCTGATTAATATGCAACCCTGAGATTAATTACGTAGAACAAGAACAAGTTGCGCTATATTTAGAACGCATAGTGTAACATATGCGATGGAAGGGAATGGAGCCTCTTCCATTCCAAAATTATATTATATTGTTTAGCCCTGGACACGGGCATGGCAGGGATGGAAGGAGGGTTTGGTTAGTGGTTACATATTTGTTTGTTTGTATATAAAATGCACTGTGTTATGGGCCGGAGGCCAAAATCGCAATAAAGAAATTGACACTCTACCCAAATAGACTGATAGACGATATCTCACAATCTGTTCTGGTTATGTTAATATTAGCTTGTAAGAGCTTAAGAACAATATTCAGATATGTATCTCGGTGTATAGATACTTCCAATATATGCGTTCCAAATTTAAGAGAATTACAGATATGCTATATCCATTTGTTGATGGTAATAATATATATACACCGAGTTAAAGATAATTCAACATTACAGCCATAATTGAATATTTGAATATATGTTTAGGTATCAACCAATGTGAAGAGTTTATTGAATATAGCAAACACTATAGAACGGCACCTCGCAATATCGATCTGCACATTTGAACACCTCACCAAGACTTGTCAAGTTTCAAAATCAATCGCAGATTATCAAATTTAAGTCGGGTTATGACTGCTAAGTAATATATCATATTTATTTGCTGTTTAATATAAACAAACAAGTGAACATCGCCAACAATGTTTCTGTAAAAGTAAAACACATTCGGTGACAAGTTTAGGAGAGGTAGTGATCACAAACCTTTCTTTTATAATGATGGTAACAAAGACCGCCTAGGACCATCTTGAATACTGGTGAAAACAACAACTGCATGCGTGCACTTATTAAGTAAAACTGTATATGTCTGTATTCATTGGCTGTCATCTTGATTCTGCATGAACTTGGATTTCATTTTGAACCAAATATAAGTTTCATGATGATCAAAATACAAGTTTATGAGAAGTTACAAGTGTCTACGACGACATTCTTGGTTTAAACAATATTTATTTCGTTATGTTCGTAAATATATTATGTACAAGTTATAAATAGTAAGGATTTTAAAACAAGCTTATCAAAGCTTATATAAATGTATATAAATTCATCTCCTACGACGGCCATCTTCGAATGCGTACATGGATTATTTTAAGGACCGACCATTTTGATTTCTGGAGTGGGCCTGGGATTTTCCTTTGAGCCGGAATATTTATTTTTTTCATTTCTTTAAAGCCGGAAATTTTTATTTCGCCTAATACACTGGCCAGATTTTTTCTCTCGTCAATTTGAAAGCCAGACTATTTTTTTTTTAAGTTTTATTATTCGTAGAATAAGAAAAGCTGTTGTAGGTCTATTCAACGTCTGCGTCGAGGTTGGTTTTCAGTTATTGGCCAAGTCCTGTTATTTCAGCAACCACTGGTCAGTGAAACTTGAAATATGTCATCAGTACCATCTAGGACTCTGGTAGACACATGTTCCATAACTCTGTATGGCATTTAAGCAAAAGCATGGCTTTTTATTACTTTCAATTTCTGGTTTAAGTTCTTTTTTTACCATTTATTTTAACAACTTAAAAAAGAGTATGATAATGGACCTTTGGAAACGGCCGAGCACGACACATACGAAATATTGCAGTCTCGGTTTGATTGAGACTGTTCATGAGCGGTAGTGAAATATGCTAGCTACCGCTCACGCCCTCTATCCCCGGGTTGAGCAGAACTCAATATTAATAAAATCAACAGCACAAAATGTTAACCATCCCGACGATGGCATGCATATGGCGGTGGACATGGAGTGTATGTCTTCTCCATGTCGTACGGCGTATGGTCCCAGTATCTAATAAAATTAAAGTCAATAATAAAATTAAAGTCGTACATCAACAAAACTTCAGTAAAGCTTGGAATATCAAGGGCACTAGTAGACACATGTTCCAAATTAACTCTGTATTGCATTTAGGCAAAGTTATGTTCTTTTTTCGACTTCAAAATTCTGGTTAATGATTTTAGGCAAGTCCTTTATTTCAATAGGTGATTGTTAATTATTAATACAACTTCAGTGAAGCGTGAATGCTAACAGACACATGTTCCATAACTCTGTATTGTATTTTAGCAAAATTATGGCCCTTTTTCTGGATAAATATGTTCTGTATTGTGTTTTAGAAATTGTGTAGCCTTTTTTCGACTTAGAATTGCTTTTATTTTATTTGTTGGCAAGTCCATTTATTTCAATACCCACTAGCCATATATATCTGCCAAAGGAGCTTGACAAGTGTCATCCTTACAGACACAATCATGTTTCGTAATTTTTTATTTCATTTTAGCCATATGATATTTTCATTTTCAACTTAAAGTTTCAGTTAAAAAAATTTAAGCAGCTTCATATATTTCAATGAAACTCACTGCATACATCAAATAACAATGGCAAGACTGTAAATGCCATTATCCACACAAACCCCACACCTTCCTCACTCCTACACCACAACCACCATTACCCCAGATAGACAAATATTTATTCAATTATTTTTGGTTTCTCTTCAGTTACCATGTCTGCATCCATCCTGTTCTCTTCCAGCCCCTACCCAACACCCTCCACCCAATGAAAATATTAGTATTTTTTCTGTGTTTTTTTCACTATTCAGTAACACGTCAGTTCCCCTCCCCACCTTCATATTCTTTCTGGGGTATTGAAGGTCTTGCTTTGATATTTGGTATATATGTTTACTGACCACCCGCTCCCCGCACCCCTACACCCTCACCTCAGTCATCACCACCTATTAACCTCCACAATTAAGACTTGACCTTGTGAATGAACTGGCACCATGGTTGATGAGACAGTGTCAGTGAACTTGTTTAAAATTGACTTTGAATAGTGGAGCATGCTGTCCTTTCGACAGCTCTTATTTTTAATATGGATATTTCCATATTTGGTGGATAGAACTTCATGTGCTGGTGTTAATATTTATTATGCTTGTACTTGTCTGCTTTCTATGTGAGCCCCCTTTTGCTCTACTAAATTATGAATTGATTGGATTTTTTGTTTGGTGGTGTAGTAGATCGTTTTGTACTGGGCAATGACTACCATGTTCCATACCATTCTTATTAACATTGACATATAGCGAATAGCTTTGTCTATAACCTGGCATTGCATGTGGCTGAAGCTGCTTACTTGCAGATGATATTCACAAAGTCCATCTCACAAGTACCAGGACTCTTGTATTGTAATACTACCATGACCACTGCATATAACTATCATGGCTACTCTTTACCTCATTTTCTACTACGATGACCACTGTATATTGAAGTATTAAACCATGACCACTGTATTTCACATTTAGTACTACCATGACTATTAAGACTAAATACCATATTTATTACTACCATGACCACTGAATACTTAATTCATTACTACCATGACCACTGAATACCCAATGTATTACTACCATGAGCTATGCATACTACATACAATGACCACTGATACCATATTTATTAATAATATACCTCATGTCAAACACCCATGTTAAATGTTCATAGACTGTTATTTTTCCATTTTTGTAATATCGCATATCGCTTGTAATGTCTCCATGGAGTGAGTCACTGAACGATAGTCTTTTTTTGTAATGTCACCCCAGTATAATTACTGTCTTATGATTGTGAAGTCAAAGCAAGTTTATAATTATAATGCTGAAAAGTGTATGTATACATACGCAAATGAAAATCAGTGAACATTTACTAAAATGGTTTTGCACAACTTTCTGAAGATGATTTGTAGTTTACTCTTGAGTTCACAGCTGAAGATTCCGAAAGAAGAACCATCCGCCAAAAAATATATTCTAAGTGCTGAGAATAGTGACTTTGAACAGAGAGAAATAACCATGTATTTCAATGGAATATTTAGCAGAATTGCAATATTTACATATAGTAGTATGTAAATATTGCAATTCTGTGAGGGTGACAGTGAATATTTTTCTGATATACATTAAGGCCATTATTTTGTTGTATTTGTTTTAAGAACCATCAAGACAGAGAATAGCTGTAGGAGGAAGGGAAAAAATAAAAAAATCCCTATGGAAAAATAAAATACCTAATTTCGTTTTGTCGTAGGAGGGTTCGTAAAATGAATTATCAAAAAATACTGGCCTTCTTATGTATACCACATTAATTATAACCATGACTTTATATGAATATGTTCATTACTACCATGATCAATGTATACCAAATTACTACCATGATCACTTTATAACACTTTATACAACACATTTACTACCACCATTGCCTGTGTATACTACATTTATAACTGCCATAACTAATGTATACCACATGTATTACTACCATGATCTATGCACATCACATTTATTACAACCATGAATACTTTCACTGTATTCTACAACTCATTTTAACTTGAGATTTCGATAAACTTCTGAGCAGAAGCTGTGGATGTAGACTGATTGTGGTTAAACAATTCCATGTTGAATCCAGTGGCTCATGAAGTAGATCTACATCTATCATATAGACTGAAGAGGCAGCCAGATTATATTTTCCTCTAATTGGACTCACAGCCAGAATATTTTTTTCCAAGAATTTGAGGGACTGTTGCTTTTTTCCTTCAAGTCAGAGCCAGGATATTTTTTTTTCAGCAAATCAAGGGCCAGAATATTTTTTTCAGAAAAAATCCCAGGCCCTCCAGCCCTCTCCCCGCCCAGAAATCAAAATGGTCGGTACCTTAAGACACTTATAGTTACCAGTTTCTCTCTGTGCGTTTGCGGGTTTGGAAGAACCATCCGCCACCATACTGTACACTATGCAACTATAATAGAATCATAAAATGTACATGCATTTAGTCTATTTTCGATTTTTAAGGTTCAAAATCTTGAAAAATATGCGTTGATTATTATTAAAATGTACGATAGTTTATTGAAAATATTAACTTGCACACAATAAGAAACCATTTCCGTCAGTCATAAGCTCATTTGTTTCATTATCAACGACGATATGTACATACATTTGGTCGATCAATAGTTGATATAGGATTAAATTGCTACTCCATAATAGATTTTGTTGCAATGCTGTATTTAGGAAACATCACATATGTGTATATAATTATATAATTTTCCGCTTTCATGACGTGCGTTTTGGTTTTCCAATTTGTAAAACTTTATTAATAGTTTGCCCTTTACTTGTTCTATTTGTTGAATTCCTGTGAAATGTATATATATCTTACATCATGTTTATCCTGGCTTAATAGGATCGACTATCACTGTGTATTTGACTAAACTTGTTTTCTGTACGTGTTTAAACAAGGAAATATTTCATGATGCCAAGTAATAACTACCGATATACTCTAGTATTCAGTTTCGTTACAGACATGTACAGACTCATTGATAAGTTTTCATACAATTGTCTTTCTTTCAATTATTATGTTAATGATGACGCAGTATTTATAAATAAATATATCGTTAACTAAATCATAATAGTTTACATTTACAGTCATTATATGTTTACAATAACATGAAATGTTTCCATTTTGAACACGATCCAGACAAGCCTAATAAAAAAAGCGTTATATTAAATAGGGAGAAAGCACTTTTGAAAATTTAACTTCAAAGGGTCTGAGCAAATCTCCAAAGACTCACGTTTAGTATTACTCGATTATAGAAGTATTTATTTTCCTTGTTCTGCAGGTTAATATGCACTAAAAATCGAACAGCGTACAGCAAAAACGCTTTCCATATGGAATTGTCACGCCGGGAACGTTTTGTGTATATATACTTACTCCCTGATATTGCACATATTGGTATTGATTTATTATTTTGTGTTAAAACTATATCGTTTTGATACTTTCAAATACAGATTGAAATACAAAATAAACGTAATTAGAGAGTATATAAGATTTCGCCAATGCCATATATTCAATTTACAACTGACTCATAGTCACAAATGTACACGGGGAAATGTATTGCACCTATATTCGGTACATGTAAATGGCTGTTTATTATAACTGATATATTTTAATAAAATACTTAGTGGCTATCCTCTAAATACTTTAAATGTTTGTTCAATTATTGAAATTATTATCTTATCTTTCACTTTTATTATTTGCTTGCGAACATATTTTTGTGGGTATTTATTGTTGAACCATGATACATCATTTTTAACGAGAAAACAAACGTCTTGTTATTCATTACTGGCCTAGCAATACAATTAAAAGGACTCAAGACCTACCTTTTATTAGAAGTACCTTAGCATCATCACACCTTTAAATGTTATATGCTTCATACACAAAATAACGATACATTATTCGCAACATACTCTCTACATATCAATATAAATATATACAGTCCAGTACAATTAGTATGTAATCATGTAATTATTAATTATATTTCTACTATAACACTATACCTAGTACTGATAGCCTCTACGCCGTTGTTTAGCGAGCAGCGCAACATTAATATAATTTAGCTTTTTGTAGTGCAAGATATTGGCAACATGGCAATATTACCCAGGCCAGATTAGACTAATCAAAGTACTAAAAGTACAGAGCGGCGTAGGTTGGTCGAAGAGGATTTACTGTCTAGATCCTTTGTCATGTTAAATGTTTTTGAAATAAGCAGAATGCGTTGCAGTTGTTTTGTTATATTTGTATTGAAACAAAGTTATGCCATTTATGTGAAGCAGCCTGCCAATAGTTTTATTATGACAATATTATCAAATGTGGAATCCTTGTTGGTGCAGATGCTCTACTTTCAATGTCTAGTCGCTTTGTTGGTGAACTAAATTGAAGGAGACAATTCAATATAACAGTGTGCGAGACACAAGAACATACAACAAAGCTACAGATAAATTGAACTGAATGTTGTTAACGGCTCATCAACACAGTATAGATTATTTAGAGCCGCCCCAGAGAGAGAGGAAGGATACATAGATATCCAGGAACCTGCCCTACTCTTATTATCGAATATATTCCTATGGTTCTTTAACGTGCTCGGAGGATAGACCGATACACGGGAGCTACAGATGAGATTTTTGATCAGTTGGGTATTTATTTACCCATTGGTATATATGTGTAAATGGATATTTCATGATTTCAATTGGGTAAAATAAAACGATAACATTTTGTGACATGTTTTGGGGTGGCATTCCACCAAAATTGTATAGCATTACACAAAATGTAACTCATCAAATAATAATCGATATACAAGGTGACTGGGTGGTCCTTCAACAACCCATGCATTGCTCAAGTGGCATTGGTTGTTGTATTATTCGATTACTTTACTGGTGCCCATGCTTTTGGTTTTAATTGGGTATTTTGTTTGAAATTTTAAGCTGCTTATCTGTAGCTCTGCATACACAGTTTGAAGAGACTCATGGCACTCGTGAAATGGTTATCAAGCATTGTTATTTATCCAGTATCATGTTGAAATCGAACCTGCTTTCATAGAAAAAAATGTTGTTGATTTTTCGGTTTTTGTCGTCTTCAGCAATATCTGTTAATACTATACACAAAGTAGTTGCTTTATATTATTCCTATAACTAGATGTAACACTGAAAGTGATAAATATCCCGCCCCACTCCAGAAACATTTTAGTATGATCAAGGGCAATAAAGGTTAAGCCCTGCACATATAGACCGGAATGTTCGTGAAGGGGAGGTAACTCCATACAGAAGCGAAATATACCTATTGTTTTTAAAAATATTTCTTTCAATTATTTTTTTTTGATCGACCATTCAGTTCATATAATGATTAAAGTAAAACATATATCACAATATACATTTTAAATGTGTCATGAAACCTATAAGTTTAAATAGAAATGAAATGCAAAACAGAATAAAAACTGAGAAAATATCTTCAATGAATTTGATCTGAAATGCCGTGAAAGGCAATTTTTAAAGCGATTAGTAACCCCACCCATCAAAATAGCATAACAACTACACAAAACAAGTTATAATTTCGTCATTGTGGACAAAATGAGTGTGTGTTACTGTTACAAAACAATATAAAACCAATATTAATTGATATTGGTGGCAAACAGTCATTTCTCCATATCGTAGCAAATGCATTTTTGAATAAAAAAAGTTTTGTACATGATATATGTGTTCATTTATATGAACGTTCTTTGAATACGAACAAAACCACTAAGGAACAATTCTCCTATTATTGAAAATAACTGATTTAAAACATATTCCTAGAGACATACTTTAATTTTATTGATCATTGATTTATTAAATAAAAAAGGAAAGTAATGTTTTCGATTGCACCTTAATCGAACCCTGCATTTCGTGCATTGATCAAAACTTGCACTTAGGGCAGCTATACTAGCCTCTAGAACACGGCGGAATGTTAAATATAGATATTGTAATGATAATGCTGTTGAAGATGAACACCATTTCTTACTAGCCTGTTCTTTTTATAATGAATAAGAAACACTATATTTAATACAACTCTACATAACAGAGACTTTTTAACTTTTGATAAGAGCGAGAAACTTAAATTTATTATGCTTAATCTTCAGAGGGAAGTTGCAAAATACTTATTTAAAGCTTTTCTTAAGAGACGCAACTCAACTTATATTGTTTTATAACTTATTGTTTTAGCAAGTATAATTCATTGCTATAAATGTGCAATCATATTTAATATCCACTGAACTATTTATTATTGCTTTATTCAATTTATTTATATCATATGATTTACTTAATATTATTATGTATAGATAGTGACTTATAGGTCCGTTGGGCCGGGTGCTTCATTTCCAGTAATTTCATATATGTTTGATTTTGAATTGTATATGCACATGTCACTTTAATAAACTATTTACTTACTTACTTTTTTACTTATAGTAATTATATTATTAGCTAGGTCATTATATATGATTAGCTAGGTCATTATTTAGAACATTACAACCACTTGCTTTATTATTCTCCGGCAGAAGCCGGCGAATATATTTGTGCTTAGGTTTGGAAGGAGAAGTAATTATGACAGCACTTTTATTTTTGTAAAGAACTATTAATGTACTACAAATATCCTGATATAATATTGATAATATATTTTTTTTTTTTTTTTTTTTAAAGAAATGTATGTGTATGAATTAACTGTTAAAAAAGTTGATTTGTTGTATGCTGTGTATAAATAATGATTACTCTGAAAATAACGTTTGAAAGACCAAGTAATAACTACCGATATACTCTAGTATTCAGTTTCGTTACAGACATGTACAGACGAATTGCTCAGTTTTCATACAATTGTCTTTCTTTCAATTATTATGTTAATGATGACGCAGTATTTATAAATAAATATATCATTAACTAAAACATAATAGTTTACATTTACAGTCATTATATGTTTACAATAACATTTTGAACACGATCCAGACACGCCAAATAAAAAAAGCGTTATATTAAATAGGGAGAAAGCACTTTTGAAAATTTAACTTCAGAAGGTCTGAGCAATTCTCCAAAGACTCACGTTTAGTATTACTCGATTATAGAAGTACTTATTTTTCTTGTTCTGCATGTTAATATGCACTAAAAATCGAATAGCGTACAGTAAAAACGCTTTCCATATGGAATTGTCACGCTGGTAAAGTTTTGTGTATATTATATATACTTACTCCCTGATATTGCACATAGTGGTATTGATTTATTATTTTGTGTTAAAACTATATCGTTTTGATACTTTCAAATACAGAATGAAATACAAAATAAATACGTGGTTCGAAACGTAATTAGAGGGTATATAAGATTTCGCCAATGCCATATATTCAATTTACAACTGACTCATTGTTAAAAATGTACACGGGGAAATGTATTGCACCATATATTTAACACTTGCGTTCGGTACATGTAAATGGCTGTTTATTATAACTGATATATTTTAATATATTTTAATAAAATGCCTGCGAACATATTTTTGTGGGTATTTATTGTTGAACCATGAGACATCATTTTTAACGAGAAAACCAACGTCTTGTTATTCACTGGCCTAGCAATACAATTAAAAGGACTCAAGACCTACCTTTTATCAGAAGTACCTAACCACCATCACACCTTTAAATGTTACATGCTCCATACACAAAATAACGGTACATTATTAGCAATATCCTCTCTACATATCAATATAAATATATACAATCCAGTACAATTAGTATGTAATCATGTAATTATTAATTATATATCTACTATACCTAGTACTAGTTAGCCTTTAAGCCGTTGTTTAGCGAACAACGCAACATTAATATAATTTAGCTTTTTATAGTGCAAGATATTGGCAACATGACAATATTACCCTGGCCAGATTAGACTAATCAAAGTACAGAGCGGCGTAATACTATACACAAAGTAGTTGCTTTATATTATTCCTATAACTAGATGTAGCACTGAAGGTGATACATAACCCGCCCCCCGCCCAAGAAACATTTTAGTATGATCAAGGTCAATAACTCTGCATGGAATTGAGTGAACCGCATCAAAATTGTGTAATTTACACTTCATGTTTATCTAGTCGTTTTTTTTTTTGTTATTTTATTGATTGCAGCTAAAAGTAGACGATCAGCTTACCAAAGTAGGAGGGTACATCACCCGCGCCTACCGGCTATAAAGGAAAGCCCTGCACCTATAGACCGGAAAGTTCGTGAAGGGGAGGTAACTCCATATAGAAGCGAAATATACCTATTGTATTATATTTATTTATTTTTTTGATCGACCATTCAGTTCATATAAATGATTAAAGTAAAACATATATCACAATACACATTTTAAATGGTGTCATGAAATCTATAAGTATAAATAGAAATGAAATGCAAAACAGAATAAAAACTGAGAAAATATCTTCATGAATTTGATCTGAAATGCCGTGAAAGGCAATTTTTAAAGCGATTAGTAACCCCACCCATCAAAATAGCATAACAACTACTCACAACAAGTTTTTATTTTAACATGATACTGGATATTGTGCATTGATCAAAACATGCACTTAGGGCAGCTGTACTATCCTCTAGACCACGACGAAATGTTATTCAATAGGTATGTTCTATTGTTAAGACTTCTACTAGCAATGCGGGTATTTAAGGGGAACTTGGGCGGTATCCATTGTATATATTGCGCTATGTTCGAATCGTTAAATATTGGTGCAAAACAGTTAACTCTGACAATATTATAATTTCTAGTATTTACAATAATTCCGTCAATAACATAGAAAATTGGCGTAATAGTTGGGCTGGGAATATTAAAAAGCTTCTAAACGAGTATGGTTTTGGCTATGTTTGGAATAATCCAAATAGTGTTCCTTTGAAAACATTTCATACTGTTTTTAAGCAGCGTTTAGTCGATTGTTTTGTTCAAAAGTGGAACAGCGATGTTGTAAATAATAGAGTTTTGTCAATGTATTTACATTTTAAAGGCAATTTTGAATATGAACTATATCTCGATATTTTGCCATATAAGTTGCGAATTGTTTTATCAAAACTAAGACTATCGTCGCATTCACTGCGAATTGAAACTGGGCGCTACGCACAGAACAGATTAGAAAGAAACCAACGTTATTGTACCATTTGTAATTCTAATGACATTGAAGATGAATACCATTTTGTTTTGATTTGTCCTGTATATGTTAATATAAGAAGAAAATACATTTAAAAGTACTATTATAAACGTCGAAGTTTTTTAAAATACATAGACCTAATGAAAACAAGTAATAAGAAAGAGTTGTTTAATTTATCTTGGTTTATAAAAGAAGCATTTGATTCTCGTAATGATTTTTTGTTTTATCAAAACTAGGTTTATCCTCGAATGAAAAACTATTATCAATTAATTACTTATGTTACTAGCTTTTGTGATAATGAGAACAAAATTGTTTGTTTTTTGTTTTTTAATTTAATATTTAATTTAATTTGCGTAAGTTAAAGTTCAGTGTCATTTCCACATTTTTATTCAATTATTTAATATTTCAAATTATTCAATAATACAATTTATTTGAAACTAGTGTGCAAAATTATGTTTTTGTTGTTTGTTTGTTTTGTTTATTCTGTCACGTATAAATGTTTGCATATTGTATATGATGATAAACTTGTAAAGTTTAAATCTATAAAAAAAATCTGTCTGTGTGTCAATTATTAGCTAGGTCATTATATATGATTAGCTAGGTCATTATCTAGAACATTACCCCAATCCGTACAAACGTGCTTTATTATTCTCTGGCAGAAGCCGGCGAATATATTTGTGCTTATGTTTGCTAACATGCACTGGAAGTAGAAGTAATTAAAGACAGCAGTTTTATTTTTGTAAAGAACTATTAATGTACTCAAATATCCTGATATAATATTGATAATATATTAAAATAAATGTTTTTTAGAGAAATGTATGTGCATGAATTAACTGTTAAAAAAGTTGATTTGTTGTAAGCTGTGTATAAATAATGATTACTCTGAAATTAACGTTTAAAAGACGCAGTGTTCATTTTAATGAAATTAACGGAGCGTGTACGCTTTCTATTTTAACTTTTGGCTTTATCAGGGGCGTAGCTTGGCTGAATATGATGTGTAGGCCGAGTTCTAGGGGGTCCTGGGGCTTGTTCCCCCAAAAAGATTGTTTCAGCTAGACTGTCGGAGGTGCGTTTTGGCGTATATTTCGTACCGGTGAATATGTCTATAAGAGCATCAATATCCTTACATTTTACCGTAAATTATATATCTTATAACTAAAAAGAAGCTGTCCCCTTACCCACTAGGCCTCCGATTTTTATTGCATTTATATTTTTTCGATTTCTCAGAAAAAATGTGTAGGCCGCGGCCTACACGGCCTATAGGAAGCTAGGCCCCTGAACGGTATTGTAAACATGTTTTGTACCATAGCTCTAACGTTCCTGCTTATGATATAATTTTCATAAACCTGAAGGCCTAAGCCTAAACCGTGCAATAACTGCCGGTATTTGTCAGCCGTGCTATAACTGACAGATTTGGCAGTTATACCGTCGTAGGCCCAATGACCTGCGTAGTTGGATAAATGGCTAAAGTACAAAACTTTTATAGCATATTTTTCTCGTATAAATGTAGGATAGAGCATGAGTTTTGCACGTGTACGGGGAGATAATGCACGAGCGTGAGCGTCCGTACACATGCAAAACTCATGCTCTATTGTATTTATACCAAAATAACTAACATATGCTGTATATATCATCGGGTATTACACGATGCATAGTGTGTATTTAGGCTATTGTGGTATAAACGATGTATACTGCACTCTCGGAGCCCTACGGCCCTCGAAAAGCAGTATAAATCGAATATACTCTAAACAAATAATGCTATAAATATTACTTAAATAAAGTATTTAAGTAATATTTAATAATCATGAGCATCAGTTGCCAATGAATAAAAATAGTATATAATGTATTAATTGCCAATAAATAAAACATATTATAAAATATATAAAGTAAACAGTCATCATTTTTATAGGAATTCATTGATCATTTTATGAATAATGTGTATGACGTAGTTATCATTATAACATAATCGGTACAAGAAAAGTTTGATGCAAAGCATCAATTCGTCGGTAAGGATGTAACGTACATTCAGTCAGGATCTATCTAATAAATGTATTTGAATGACCCTGATTCAGTAGACTGCTACACAGCGTTTAAATATAAAGTGAAACGGGACATGTGAAGCAGTCTTCTGGATTCAACAAAAAGGCGCGTCCACTTGGTAGCGCTACTAGTTTTCCCGCCCAAAATGATGGCTTCCAATTGGGCGCCCAAATTACATTTTACTTGTTCTAAACATATTTATTTTACATCGATTGCGAAACAAGTTCTTGCAACTTAGATTAATCACTCTCGATGGCTTCCTGGGTAGAACCAGTACTAAGCAATGTGGATTAATTATCTTGCTCAAGGATAAATAACGTGGCCAGCGACGGAGGATCGAACCCACGACCTCTCGATCAGGAGTTCGGCGCTCTACCACTGGACCAGGTTCTGTATCAAATAGTATGTCGTGTATTATACAAAATAATCTGCATAAACAGGGGCGTAGCTTCCTATAGGCCGTGAAGGCCGCGGCCTACACATTTTTTCTGAGAAATCGAAAAAATAAAAATGCAAAAAAAATCGGAGACCTAGTGGGTAAGGGGACAGCTTCTTTTCAGTTATAAGATATATAATTTACGGTAAAATGTAAGGATATTGATGCTCTTATAGACATATTCACCGGTACGAAATATACGCCAAAACGCACCTCCGACAGTCTAGCTGAAACAATCTTTTTGGGGGACCATGCCCCAGGACCCCCTAGAACTCGGCCTACACATCATATTCAGCCAAGCTACGCCCCTGCCGTTTGTCTGATCATCTAAATTAAACGCTTATATCGGAGTTGGCTGTTCACAATTATGGGAAACCAGCATTGTTTGCGTTTCTGTTTTTGTAACTGCGTATCTAAAAATATCATATGCTCTTATTGGAAAACCTGTCCCATGATATTTTATTGGGAAACCAACTATAGGCTGCGTACAGCTAAATATAGCCCCGCCTTTTGTTGTGTACGATTCAGTACAGTGAAAGTTCACAGAGGTCAGCAGATATAACTTTGAAATTTTCAATATGCATTTTCATGAAGGATAAACTATAGGTAAAATAATCCACCATCAGCTAGGATCATTAAATTAAATAAAAAAAATATTTTTTAATGTTTTTGAAAATTTAACATCCATTGAAATTGCATGTCAATATTCAGTGCGGATTCAATAGTGTTTGTAAACACAGACATGTGCAGAGAGGTTGAGCTGGAAAAGTTGTCTTGTTCACACTTTCAAAGGCTTTGTGGTGGAAATATGTATGAAATAAGATAATTTAAAGAAAATCTGGTGTATAATTCTTGAGATATTAGCTGACAGGTGCCACAGGAGGTCTATGGGAAAGTATTTAGTTTTCTGCAACCTATAGGCTAGATTCTGCATATGGTAAAAGTGAAAGCAGACATACCTTCTTTCTAACACAATGATTTGAAAGTGTGAGAAATGCTGAAGTATGGTGTATTTTGACTTTTCTTATAACTCTTTTTATGATTTTTAAATATTTCAAAGTTGTATGATGCAAAATAGGCATTTTAAATTCTTTTATTAAGGGTTGTGGACACAAATTTAGCCATACCTGACACCTGGTATACACAATTGGCCTGTAATGCACATGTTTGACACAGTTAAAGGTATATCTAGTTAGTTTTATTCATTTCTAAGGGCTTTGCATACGTTGTTTGGCAAAAATGTCAGTAAGCGACAATCTACATCTTTCCGAAAAGATGTCGAAAAGTCGCTTATGTCTGTTTTGAAAAAGATGTTGAGGAAAACTCTGACTTTGAGTTCATCGCTTCTATACGGTTAGTGTCGATATGCAAATATTTTATTGCGGTTTAATACATTTTACAAATTAAATTATTTAGTTGGCAAAAAATATGACCTTTTCTATGTTTTTTAAAAGTTTTTTTTTACCCCACCCTCTTCATTTTAATGAATTTTCATGGATCTGTACTTTAAACAGTGCTTATTGGCTGCATGGTTGCATTGAAATGACATGTAAAGATGCTACAAAACAATATCTAATAAAACAAATACAATAAATAGTACAGTTACAGTCAATCTTGTGTAATGAGCATATTGTAAAACATGGCATGGCCCTAAAAATGGAGTTGGGGAGGATAGTCTCAGAATTATTTTTTGTCATTTTTAAACTGAAAAGTTGCATTTTCTTGATGGTTTCACATATAGAAACTGCTGAATAATGTTACTTAATTCATTTGAAGGCAGATTTTGAATATAAACAAAAACAGTGGTATTTTCATGGTAAAATCTGCTATTTTGACCCCTGAAAATCACAAATATCATTTTTGAGTAGATATTATTTTCAAGATAGCTTCAACTGGTTAAAAATCACATGTTGTTGATGAAATCTATTTAAAATCACTTTATTTGAAGCAAAAGATTTTTACGCGTAAAAACCGAAGGAATTTTTCCTTAGCCGAAGCTCTTTTAAGCCCTCATATTTTGTCGAAAAGGATTTTTTTCTAAAAAAGAATGACATAATTTTTCTCAAATTAAATGTATCAAAAAATTTAGCCAGAAAAAAATACCTTCTGTCCGGTCTGAATGTCTCTCTATAGGCTGCGTACAGCTAAATATAGCCTGGCTGAAGCGCCGCCTTTTGTTGTATACGATTCAGTACAGAAGTGAAAGTTCACAGAGGTCAGCAGATATTCAATATGCATTTTCATGAAGGATAAACTATAGGTAAAATAATCCACCATCAGCTAGGATCATTAAATTAAATAAAAAAATTTTTTTACTGTTTTTGAAAATTTAACATCCATTGAAATTGCATGTCAATATTCAGTGCGGATTCAATAGTTTGTAAACACAGACATGTGCAGAGAGGTTGAGCTAGAAAAGTTGTCTTGCTACACTTTCAAAGGCTCTGGTGGAAATATCTATGAAATAAGGTAATTTAAAGAAAATCTGGTGTATAATTCTTGAGATATTAGCTGACAGGTGCCACAGGAGGTCTATGGAAAAGTATTTAGTTTTCTGCAACCTATATGCCGTATATAGGTATATAATCAAACTTATAAAAGAGGAAACACGTAAGAAGAGGACCTTTTTCCCAATGAAAAGGCATGAAAAGCTTACTTATTTACTGCTAACATGCTAAAGTTTATAAATGACCTATTAGCTCAGGTACATAAACTGAGGCTCGAACTTTGAATATGCATTGGTATATAGAACAGTATCTAGGGTATAGATGTAAGTATTTAGTACTTCAAACTACATCTGGATGAAAAAGAAAAAAAGCAAAGTAACAAGTAATCTGTAGTAAATACAAAAATGTGTTGGCAAGTCATTGTTTTTAGGATAAAAACACACCAAAACACATCTAATAAAAAAGTTGCTTTTATGTTTTAATATGTTGGCTTCATAGAAAAAAACTGTATTGGGAGGTCCTCGAGGATTAACAGAAACAAAATTGAATACCATCACTTCCTCAGGCATTTACAGTTACCTATACAAATGTTATCCCTCCCCACCCCCCACCCACCCACACCCCCAAATACAATAGGCTGGAAATAGATCCTTAATGTCTTATGTCTTATTCGCCGCTTAAAATGTCAGTATCAAGGTAATTCAACTGTCAAACTCCTAACAAGAGGACCAAACGGCACCGATATAGTCCATTGTAGACATTTGCAACAGTAATAGAAGTGGTAGGCTTAACAGATGGCCATGTGTTCAGAGAAGATGTTCAATATAACTCTTTGTAAAACTATGACCACCGGGGCACAGCGACAAAACGCTTAGTTTTTAAAGATGTTCATATATGACTCTTTGTAAAACTGCGATCTCCGGGGTGGGGTCAGAATTCTCGCTATCAGTTTATTTAAAACATGTGACCCATGTGGTGGAGTAAACTTTGACCCCAGTGTCCCCATTTGAAAATAATGATTATGCTTATGCTACATGTAAAACATTAGATCTCTTCCTCTTGTAAGTTCACAAGAAGAGTTTTTCAAAGATTTTCCTATGTAACATTATGTAAAACTATGACACCCGGGACGGAGCCCCGTTTCATCCCAGCATCACCCTGTGAACAAATGTGCCCCAAAGATCACAGGCTTACGCTTCTTGTAATATACTGAAAGGAAAAAGAAACGCAAAATCAAAAAAGTGCCTATACTACACTATTATACACACCTAATTTCACGTATTATTCCAGATATATCTCAAACGTGTTTTGTACAAAAACGTGCTACAACTAATTACAGAAAAGACAACTCTGTCATGTAGTAGACCTTTTAATCAAAGTATACTTTGTTACACGAAATTCATAAATGTTGAAGTTTCCCTTGAAAAAGTCAAGCCATTTCAGTATTGTGTTTAATGTTGAGATTGCAACGTTTAAAGCCTACGTTTGCTCACCTGCTTGAGCCAAATGCGCATTCTGTCGATAATGAAACTTTAAAGGGGTAACCATTGGTGTGTTCGGTACTGTTGTAAACCTTTATTTCCGAAAGGACAGGCGTAAATGTTGCCTTGTACCATTCGATTAGCAGTAGCATATTAAACATACAATATATAGCGGAATTATCCATTATGCGTTTCTTTTTCTTTTCAGTATATATGATAGTACTATGCCTTGTGGTTACAAAGAAGATTTCTCATTTTTTGTAGAGGACCATAAGCGTATGCTACAAGCTACTGTTAAACCTCTAGAACTTGTAGATTGTTAACAGAGTTCACTGTACAAGTATAACTTTATGTAAATTTTGACCCCTTGGATGAGCCAATTTTGACCCCAGTGACACCATTTGAACTTGATAGAAGACCATAAGCGGATGCTACATGAAATATACGAGAGCTCTTTGGTTTCAGAGAAAAAGATTTCTTAAGTTTTTCACTATATGTCTATTTTGTGGCATTGGCCCTGAGTAAATTGATAGTCTATAACATAGCAGCAACTTATTAACAAAAACTGTCATGACATGTTCAGCGATTCTTGAAGAGGAAGAATATTGTTTAAGGTTTCGGCTACTTTTAGTAATGGGGCCATCTTTAATGTCGTTATTGATCTACTTTATGATACTTGAAAGCTTGGTCAAGGCGTTTTATAAGGAAATGTTTTTTAAAGCTACAGAGTCTCTATTTTAACTGGTAATAACTCATGAATATGAATGAGTCGCGTGTGAAGTAGTTTCAAATCGACGAA